>MJUU01052420.1:3651-26014 GCA_002080025.1 Modiolus philippinarum
AAAGCAATGGAATAGCGCTTTTATTGTTGTTCTTCATCTTGAAGTCACCATGAGGATATAAACTTGTATTAAACAAATTAGCTGTGTTATCGGGAGTTTTTTTCTACATGAAAATTTCTCAAATTTGGCCAATATTAAGATGAGACATAAGTTAAGCAAACGTCATATAAATATGCATAAAAAATTAATGAGGTGTTAAAGTTCGAGGTAAATAATTCGGGTGAATAAATAAATTGAGGTTAATTATCAGTTGAAGTGCTTCGAAATCAAGAGAGAATCAAAGAGAAGACAAAAGAGAGCTGGCATTTAGAAGATTAAAAATGTCTTGAATAACAAAGGAAATGTTCACAACATGTCTTTAAGTTGGTGCAAGGTGATGAAAAGACTAGAAAATGGCGAGGGATATATTCTATTTTATCGCGAGAACTTGTTAAGTGTGTACTGTATAATCAAAAACTGAAAGCCAAACTAGAATATTATATGTGTACATATTGATCATTACATATTCTTACCTCAATGCGCCAGTGTAACTCCAAGTAATGATGATAAATAGACATTAAATGACTAAATATTCTACAAAAAGTGTGCTCAAAGCACTTACAAAAACTACACTCACCGCAAACACCCAGAAGAATTAGAATGTGAACCGAACATTAATCAAGACAAATCCAATGACAAGGCAACTTTGTGACAGGATTGAGAGTGTAGTTCATATGGGACACTGTGGTACAACAGAAAACATTCTTTCCCGTTGTCCAGTAATAGGTGCTGAATTTAAAAACAATGGGGGTACATGAAGAATTTAAGATAATTCAAAAGAGGAAAGTTGATCACAAAAAGAGTAGATACAACGGGTATAATTTTCAAGAAATAAAAACATTTTGATCCAGAATTTGAAAATGTGTGGAAAGAGACAAAAAACTTTCTAAATGACACTGAAGCATGCCAGATATGATGTAGTCTCTGTAAAATGAATGATTTTTGTGCATTCGTGGAAAACACAGAAAACCAGTTTTAGATGGTTTTAAATGAAGACGAAATATATTGACACAAAGCTTTATAGATAACAAAATTCAGAAGTTAATGTGAATTTATTTTCTGCATTTCGAACAAACTATGAATAGGATCTAAATAGAAATGCCAAAATTAGCTAAGTACAGAGCTATGCAAGAGGGAGATACTCCGTAGTTTTAAATAAAATTTTCATTACATTCAGATATTATAAAATTTCAACAACGAATAAAACGATGTTCGGTCCAGCACCGAAGTACTGACGATGTAACTCGATAACCTGATGGTATCAATTGGATTGAGAGAACAAATATTAAAGGTATATGCACACAATTTACACCGGCATGTAAATTCACAGGTGTGTAAAACTACATCAGTATGTAAAGGTATTTTGCTATGCGTTTACATGCGTTTAATCTGGGGTGTGTATTTTCACTAAAAAGATGAAATACAAGAAGACAAGTGAAAAGGACCAAAGCAACATGCCAAAAATTATAAGTTTTCATTAGATAATGGAAATTAATAGATTGATGGAAACATCTAAAGTTTCATTGTATCTTCTATTATTTTATTTCAATCAGAGTCCTACTTCTCCTAAAATAGGCAAAATATGCATTATTATACCAAGGCTTTGAGAGAAAAATGAATTTTATAGATAGAACAATTCATTGTATGCGCATCAATTTCATGGTTTTGATCAAGTTGCATGACCCTTTTCTGTTGTTTCATAGTCAGAAAAGTATTTTGCACGCTGTGAATTTTTAGTTTGTAATGCCCATTTACACATGTGTAAATATGCATTTACATTTTCCCCTGACTTCGTGTAAATTTACACGCTTTATTAAGCTTACACAAACCAGGCTTAAAAAAACGTTTCATGAACTCGTTTAAAGAGTGAAAGGATATGGAGTAAAAGCAAATGAAACAAAATCTCTAGAAATACATTGTCAAACCAAGCAATGGAACATTCTTATGGTTGTTCTTCATCTACATAGAATGAGTTATATCCACGTTAGAGTAAAAACTTTTCAAAAATCGAAGGTTTTTAAAAATTATATGAAACCTACTTTGTCATAAACTGAAAACAACCAAATCAGAGGTCCCTTACTTTTATATAATGATAAATACTTAAATCTAGTATTTGAATAGGACATTGCAAAACCATCTAGATCGCATTTATTGTATAATTTTATTTTTAACTTTTAAATGTGCATAAACTATGTGTCAAAAGTGGTGAGAAATTTGGCAAATAAAACAACGTAGTATCATTATGTAAATGAGACTAGTAGTCATGATAGGTTGTGAGGTGTGTATCTTCACAAGTTCTTTGTATAGTGTTATGGTATGTAATTTGACTGCTTGGTTGTCCAAGGAACACATGTGTTGCCTGCACTATATAATAGAATGACAAAGAAAAAAAGTAGAATGAAAAAAGGTGAAACTAACCAAGGTATCACTTAACATATATTGTGGTACTTGTGCATGGACTGTAAAATTTAAAGTAACCCTAGTCCTATATTTTGCCAAGGGAAAAGTAAAGGAAACTCTTTCATATATTCTATGAAATTTTGATATGGAAAGCGCGAACCACAAAAATAGAAAAACTTAATTTAAGTAACTTAAACTTAGTTTTCCTCTACTTAAATTCAATTTAAGTTACTAACTTCGAATTAACGCTACTTAAAATGAGTTTAATTAATTTTTGTTATTCCGGCGCTGTTAACGCTAGTTAAAACAGCGAAAATGTATTAACAAAACTTAATGCTAGTTAGTTGCTTAATTCATATTAATGCTCCTAAATAAGCGTTTTTTATTGAATTGATTTTAGGTAGAGAAAAACTTTGTTTCAGTAAATAAAATTGAGTTTTCCTATTTTTTTGTGGCCATCGCGTGAATTAACTCAACTTAAGTAGCGCTTTCCACTAATAATAGAGTTAATAGCCGAAGTAGTTTTTGAAACAACCATTTTGATTGGCTGAAAGGTTTGTTTAAGATTTATAGCAATGTAAAAGAAATTTTTAAGTTTTTTTATTTTTTTTTTATTTTCCATCCGAATTTGGATCTATGAAATGCCTAATAATCTATAAGATTTTCATATTTTTTCTGTCGATTGCTTTTTTAAAAGTTCTTGCAGAACAACTTTTTATATGGTTTTAAAAAGTGTCAATAATGCCATATGTGTAACGGCAATTATATAGATATTGAAAATAAATATCGATAAAAAAATTAATACCCTTTAAAAAGGTAAACAATCCAGAATTTCGATCAAAAGGGTCTATTAAGATACCTTAATTAACAATTCCGTACGAGCGAATTGAAAATGACAATTTTATGACCCTTATTAATTATAAATATTTTGATCTTGCCGACCAAATTTACCTGATCAGGTGTGTGATGTAACGGCGAACACTCCTTCGAAAAGATATAATAAAGTAAAATAGCAAAAAAAAAAATATTTCTGTAATTTTTACATGAGATTAATTGCGAGACTAAAAATTCCATCCTTTTTTTAAATTTTCTACCGAAATTCATGTAATTTGCAAGATATGGAACTCTTTGGAAAAGGATATTCCAAAATATTTTTTTGAATAAAAAGAAACATTTAAAGTTGACATTCAAATGCAGACTATTTTTTTTTTTTCAAATATTACTTATTATGAATACAAATTAATGTAAATATCAAATTTCGACATACAAAAAACAAAAAAAGATAAACAAAAACAAAATAATGAATTTTGTACTTTGAAACACTTTGGAACATCGACTGTTAAAACTGTATTTTATTTTTTCGGTCAACACAAAACACAACAGTCAGCCAATCAAAACGATTGTCTTAAACAGAGCTTGGGATATTATCTCTAATTAAGTGGAATATTCTGCTTAAGTAGAGTTATGCGCGCGGGAACCACAAAAATAAGAAAAACTCATTTTAAGTTACTAAAACTTAGTTTTTCTCTACTTGAAATCAATTTTAGTAACTTAATGTGAATTAAGCTCAATTTATGTTGTTCGGGTGCACTTAATGATAGTTGAATTAGCATTTTCTCTACTTAATTCGTTTTTCTCTCATAAACAGCAAATATCTCTATTTAAGTGCTTAATGAATTAAAGCAGCGTTAATTCAAATTTAGTAACTTAAATTGAATTTAAATAGAGAAAATCTAGGTTTTAGTAACTTAAATTGATTTTTTCTATTTTTTGTGGTTCGTGCTTGCCATATTTTGAAACCAATTCATATATTCGTGCACAGTGTATCGATTTTAAATGTGTCATCTTGCTTATCTAAATATTAATGCACGGTTATACATATATATTGCATTTTAAAATTAGTTTCCTATTGACAAATATCAAAAATTGAATTAACGTGTCTCAGTGGTATTATTCCGCCATTTTTGTCTTTACTTGTTCATTTAGGTATCATTCATTAAGAAATTTAACAATATATTTATTTAAAATGTAAATAAAAATCCAAAGTATTTAAAATTAAAATTTCTTATTACTTTAACACAATTTTCATTACATATTGTGAACTAAAAAACGTGTGCCTTAAATGTCTTGATAGATTTACAGAACACAGAAATTATGCAAGGTAGATGATCTGATAAAGGAATTTCCCAAAGATATCACTAGAGAAATTAACATTTTGCAAGTTATCTCTCTTATTTCAACGGTGACCCCCCAATTTCCATAATTTAAATGTTAACTATATAATGATTTCAAAACACATGCAAAGTATGAACAAAATCTATAAATATGATTTTAAAGCTATCCTCTCACATAATCATTTTCCCTATCATTTCTTCGTAAAATCTTACAATTTTTAAATGCATGGTGACCCCCAAATTTTATTTTATATTGAGAACAATAATACAATTATGTATCTACACAGAAAATTTCACAAATTCTGTGATAGGAAAATAATACCCTGCAGACACCTTAAGGCATGTAAAATTTAGCAAAAAATTCCACCCAAACCGGTGCTAGGGGCCATCTTGAACTTTTTATGAGGTACATGTATGAGCAAATATCATTTTTGAAGGCTTCATGGTAACTTTCAGATCAAGAAAAACAACAAAAGCGTAATTCCTTTGCTTAATTGTACCATGTATTTGGAGGAACCTTGTTTCATGTGCATTTACTTGTTTATTGATATAAGTACTTCTTTTAATATTTATAACCTTAGCATATCATATTTCGGTATTTTTGGTAATGATAATGAGTACTTCTTTTCTATTTTTTTTTTGGGGGGGGGGGGGGTTATGGCTTTCCATATTACTTGATTTTAATGCAGCTGATGAGAGGTTAATCCTTGAAACACGTGTAAAGCATAACAAAATTTACTGGTTAGTATGCAACTTTGGTATTTTTGTATTTTCATATAAAAAACATAAAAATATTCTATTTTAGAGTCAGGATTGTTGCTACAATATAATCCACGAAAAATGGACTCCGTGTATATAGCAACATTAAAAGTCAAAAGAAAATATACTACACACTCTCAGAGACATGAATGTCAGGACTCATTGTAGCAATAATAAAAGTCCAAACAAAAATATGCTAAACAGATACAAAAAAATCAGAACACAGTGTAACAACGGTAAAAGCCCAAATAAAATAAGTTACACAGAGTCATGAACTTCAGGAAATCTCCGTTCCTAAAATAAAATAATAAATGTTAAATAAAGGATAGTGAGGATTTCATGGGAAAAACAAAATATTAAAAGCATGGTTGATATTCACAGCATAAACTAAAGCACTCCTTCAAGTTTAGTTATAAAGTACATAGCTGTTCAGATGGAATCGCATGATAATAGAGACATACTCAAAACTCCGATAAGCTATAATGATATAGTCCTACGACGGCATGGAAAACTGGAAAAATGAAAAAAAAAAGTAACGTGATCAAGATGATGGTGCGCATCTCAAAATTATACTAAAGCATTTTTAAAATTTTGTCAAAAGTACTAAGAGGTGTTTATGAGGAGATGCAAATATTTGAAGTATACTTTTACAACTGCAATAGGGTCTGTAAGTCTCGTCATGTGACACCGAGAAATCACGATAAAATTCAAATTTGAAAACGTTTCCCGCCAAATTATGACGTTGTGGGATTATGACGTTCTTATTGTTTGCTTCAAACTTCATATTTTTCTCTTAAATATGCAACTTCCGGGTACAAATTATGTACCCGGAAGTCCAAAAATTGGACGAGACTTACAGACCCTATAAGCTACAATGACAAAGTCATTTTCAAATGGAAAATTAAACATCTGTAAGTTCCGTTTTAAAGTACTATGTTGAATACGCTAAACATTTTGATCCCAGACTATAGGGCGGACTTAAATATGCTCTATGCATCGATCCTTCACTGGGCGCTGGTGAAACAGTAATAATGAAAGTGAAACGAAACAATTCTACTGCCGTTGTTTCACTAAAAACATATTGATACCAAATCTTTTTGTAGATTGAGCAGCAATATTTGTAAACATAGCACTAAAGATGTAATTTCCCTACAGTAGAGGTGATTTGCGATATTGATGAACTATAGACGTGGAAATAAAATTAGCGGAATTTTATTTCCGCGTTTTTGTAGCATAAACATTTCGAGAGTGCTTATTTTTGCTCTCTAAAGCTTTTGAACTTAACGCTCTCATTGACTTTACTTAAAACACAATAAGAACTAAAATATTCGTGTGATGAAAATTTTCGGTCATTATTCTTGACCGCGAACAAAGCGAAAATTTCAACGTCTACAATATATTGCAATGAAAATTCCTACAAAGTAACTTTGTTACATATTTTATCCTGTCATGGAATAGTAGTTATGCATGAATGGTTTTTGATACGGGATGCTCTAATTATAAACCGATACCATTTTTTTTCTTTGGCTTTTTTGCTACTGTGATCTTGACCGATAAAATAGGGTACAATTTCAATTTGGTTATTACATTGTAATAAAAAGCCATAATACCATCTGGCTAATCTTCAGGAAACTAGAATTTTCGGGAATGTTAAGTGTTATTTATTTGATTGGACCCCTTTGAACCCCCTTGACATAATCAAGATTGGAAATTATCTCACGAGAAAACTGATAGAAACTCCATCAAAATCTGATAGAAAAAAAATATTCATTAGTCAAATATACTAAAACACCAAATTTGGCTATTTTTGGACATTTTTCCTAAACCGGACGGAGCAACAATGCCCCCAAACCAATCCTAGTCTTCCTTTTGCTCAAAAACACAAGACGTCAAAATTTCTTAAGGATTGATCAACTCGACCTAGAGTTATTTATCAAAGCCAAAGTCTTAAACACGTTGTCGACGACGCCGACTGCATCATTCATTTCTAATTTTTTCTGTCGTTAAAGAACTACAAGATTCATCTAAACATGATTTTGTCGTTTATCAAATGGAATACGTACATATTTTTATATCAAAGAATTGAAAACTGAAGAACATAAAGAATTTTTTTTTAAAAAGTTAAATTTATAACTTTAACTTTAAGCTGTTCTGTATTCAGAGCATGATATGTTGCTATCAGCGCGAATAATAAACAATATACTTTTCAACTGAAAATTAACTTAAATGCATAAAGAACAATGCGCACAAATGCAAGTCGTAGCAAATTATTTATCATTTACCTTTGACGAGACGAGCAGATCAATTCTTTATCCACTTAATCTTATTTCCACCTGTTTATATTATTATATACAAATGCTACCTGGAAATGAATATCATTATATGTAAAAATTCAATCTTTATTCAGTATACATACTGAAAGCATCCACAGTTTTTGTAAATAAAAAAGGGGGGATACTGCATAAGAGGGTGGCCAATTTTCTCTATTTCTGGTTCTCTCGGTTTCCAAATTTGCGAATCCTGTTAGTACCATCAAGACTGTTTAAAACTTTCAAAAAACAAATTCCATTGAAACGAATTTAAGGTTATTTGCTTATAAGCGATTTTGGCTGCACCTGGCCCTTTATAGCTCGTAAACTGACCTTTTTTTCAAAATCTCTTGGCACGCAATTGGGAGCTTATGTCAAGAGGAATTCAAAGAAACAAACCCACATAAATTCCGTTTAAAATACAATTTACATATCCTCAAAAATTGCAATTTTTACCTTTTGACCCCTTATAGCTCGGAAATCGTGAATTTTTTTTATAAAGAATGAATGGCAAATATCTGTCAGAACTAAAAGGAGATACGTCTCTTTCTTTTTCCTTTTACCTAATGAACGGAACATGAGACGAGAAATTTGCTGCCACCCCAGACAGGATTTTTCTTTGGCCAAATAAAGCAAAACACCAGATTTGGCTCTTTTTGGCCCTGTTTAGAAACAAGCGTGGCCAGAATAGCAAACGAAATTTCTAGCCTTCCTTTTGTGTCAAGAAACATTATATTAAAACTTCGTAAAAGGTTGATCAGCTGGAACTAAATACATCATCGGCAAACGAATACCGAAGCAAGAATGAGGAAAGGGGGGATTATAAAATCATAAATCTAAAATCACGGCAATTCATATCCAACATGAATTGAGACAGTGTGACAAAGACAAAACAAATGCAAGAAAAATGAACAAGAACGCCACATAACTAAAACACTATCAGTATGAACCAGTACAAAAACTAAGGTATCATCAGGTGCTCCGGAAGGGTAAGCATGATCTGATTAAAATTGTTTACCAAAATTATAACTAAAATTATTTACTAAACACAAAAAAGAGTTTTCAGATACGGTGTCAACGACGACGCTGACAGTACTTAACCATATTACGACCTTAAACATTGTTTTATACCATTACAAGCACTAATGTAACATGTTTTAGTTTACAATAACTACTTTTATACTGTAAATACTTTTTTCTTTTTATTGAATATATAGATGAAGGAGCTATTGAATGCTGTGTTAAACGTTATAAGCATATGGCATAACTTTCAACATGACTTAAACTCTTTAAGTAATAAAATACCGAAGTTACTATAAATTTTATTTCTGCATATACGCATTTCTACAACTTATGTCTCTTCAGTGCAGATCAAATCAAAACATTTGGAAATCCATATACCGAGATATATGTAAAATCTGATAGAGAGCAAATTACGAATATAATATAAATAGGAAAGCCAAAATCAGGTAAGGACAGGGTTTTGCAATAGGTAGATACTCCTTAGTTTTATACAAAATTTTCAAAAATTTAGATATTGCAAGTTTTCAAGTAAAATTGGTTTACGGGTCAGCACCGAAGTACAGCTTGCTACTGGGTTGGTGAATACCCTCGCGGACTAACAGTCCACCAGCAGGGGATCGGCCCGTTGGTAATAAATAACAAAATACCGAAGTTACCGTAAGTTTTATTTCTGCATATTCGCATTCATCATTTAATACAAGCACATTTAACACATGTTTAGGTTTACAAAAAATGTCATTATAATACATATGCAGCTATTGAGTGCAGTGTCAAATGACATTACTTTAAGCATGAGTTTAAACACTTTATGAAGACCATTTTAACTCTAATTTAGCAGGTTTAAGGTGTACAAAAAAATACCACTCTACATTAAAATAATTTCTCTTTTTATCATACTTTCAAATTCTCAGAGGTTTGACAAATTCAAACTGCTGAATAGGGAGGTCATCTTCAGAAATTCTCATTAGATCATCAATAAGTGAATAGTGAAGTGCGCAAATTACCACTAATCCTGTTCTTAGTAGGCACACTTGAAACCGGAATGATTACAGCTCAACCACATTTGGAATGATCTCGAGATATTTCTCACAGACAGTCTGAACACATGAAACAAAGCTTGATTTTGCAAGGATCCCTAGCTACCACTATTCTCCTAATCTATTAATACTCACTCAAACAACTCAAGCTGTCAATCATCAGCCTATTCTCAAATTTGTCTGAAAGAGAAGTGAGTTCTTTTAGTCCAAATGTGATTAAAAAAAATGATGACCCTGTTTTTCACTACTAATTATACATGAAGGCACAAAGAAACTGAAAAGAGACAAATGCCTTGCTCGCTATACTACTCAAGTTACCTACAATGATATATACTTACCCTTCTGCTGCACAAAGTAAGCCATAAAGTAATAGACGTTTATGTCCGATAATACCATGTTTTACAGTTCTCTCTGACTTTACAGATTAAAATTTGTAAGTTAGAAAAATTCATAACTTTAATGTCCTATCTACAGAAAATAACGATTATTTTTTCAGGTGTAGCCCGTTGAATAAGTAATGCAGATTAACATTCAACCAGAAATTCCCTATTTCTCCATTTGAAATGATCAAAAACATCCGTTTTAACCCATGCAATCGTTAATCGTAATGGAGGAGAAAAATTCACTGGGTACAGTTTTGATATTTAAACAATTTTACTACTTTGCATTTAACCATATGAAAAGCATCATATTTGATGACCGGAAGCTTTTATCGTTTTTTTTCTTTTATTTGGCTTCTTTGTTTATTTGTTTATTTATGTACCTCACAATCATATATTTATGCTAAAACTTTCTTTATAAGAAAAAAAATCTTGTGCATTACATATATACTGTTAGTTTTTTGTTTTGGATACATCGGCAAACGAATACCGAAGTAAAAATGATGAAATGATGGGGAATTTTAAAATCAAAAATTCAAAATTACGGCAATCCATATCCAACATGAATTTAAAAGCATGACAAACACAAAACAAATAAACAAAAAGGAACAAAAACGCCACAAAGCTAAAAAACTTGCAGTGTGAAACCCTACAAAAACTGATGTATCATCAGGTGCTCCGGAACGGTAAGCAAGATCTGCTCCACCCATGGCACCCGCCACACTGCAAGTGAAAAGTCCGGTATTGTCACAGTCGGTGTTTGTCAGTCCGGTAATCAACTCTGGATCTACCCAAAGATATTTATATTCATCTGTGAAACAGAAACATTGTAACAGTCTGTCAAATTATGGTGACGACCGTATAACTTCTGAAGTGACAATTGTAACAATGACTGAACATACTCTTGATGTATTAGTTTTTGAGACAGTAATTTCGCTCTGTATAAGCACGGCGATAGCAAATGAGTTGTGAAATATACTAGATGCCATATCCCGGAGATGTGGGAATATTACTGATCAAAAACTGAAAGTTCACTATTGGAAAGTCGAAATCATCACGCTTGTCGTCAAATTTTGTTTTCAGACGTCAAGAGTTTTCATTGTAGAGGTATAGGTCCAGGTATGATGCTGATAATAGTGTATCAGTGGTTTCTTAAATCTAAAGTTCATTCGGGTACAAAAGATGAATGTTATCCTTAAATTGAGGATTGTTAACTGAATGAACATCATCTATATAATGTTGAATTCTAAGCTTGTATTGCATCGAGTGCGACAGCGAGCTGAGAATTCAATCCGAACAAATCAAGTCACTTTTAGCATTTTTTTCATCGCTAATTGTTTTGTTGAAAAAAATACCAGAATATGTTTCTTTTTTTAAATTAACAATAACATTTTTGGTTGAATATAGAGCTTATTTTCTTGGAAACAACACGCAACGGGATATTACATGTACTACCCTTTTGCTAACGATCAGTGTAATCGTATCAGCGCATTGCAGTGAAAATAAAATTACAGTCATTCGAGAACAATAGAAAATTAGCAAATTAGCGATAAACAATAATATCACAACATTAAAACGCCATTTAATTCATTTTTTGCCCATCAAATTCTATGGCGAGTCATTGTTATTGATCCGTTTTAACATGGATTCTCTTTTCAAACAATAATAAAAAATCATCAAAGTACAAAGAAAAAAAGACATATTAATAATGAAATATCATTAATAGAACAATACAATAGAACGAGACGGTGTCAAGTTTCAAATCATAGTCTTTCTTAACGTTTACATGTTATAAATATTTATGTTATTTTGTATGATCGATACCCTGGTGGTTTTATAATTTGTAATCGAGCTCGACTCCAACGCAATTTGGACAATACAATTTTTATATTAAATTAGATTCCTTTGGGTCTCATTAATCCCTTAAACAGTACATGGCACGAGCAATCCGTTGGCATACCCAAGACTGGAAATTTTATTACGAAGTATTCTTCAAAATCTGATAAATATTTAAGATTCTACAGTTAATATGTGAAATCATTTAGTTATGCAATCCAAAGACGACGACGACACCTATATATATATATATAAGATGGCAAAGTTATATATTAGAATAAAATGGTAAAAAAAAAGCTACAACATTCAATGTTAATATTATTTCCTTATAGCTATAACTGTAAAATGAATTTTGAGACTTGCACTATTTTTTCTTTTGACCTCATAGCTATATCTTTTGAATGAATTTTGAGATTTGCACTATTCTTTCTATACCTTGTGCTTTAAAACTGCCCCATTTGATATATAACAACACCATTATTTTAATTGTCATTTGTTTTTATCTTTATATGAAGGTAGGTTCACACAAGGGCCAGTTCAGAAAATGACAAATGACTAGCCAATGTGTTTAATTAAAGTTTACGTTAAACTGGTTTATAGGTGAAGCTCTCTCATTTAACAATCCCCCATTTAACCTTCATCGTATGATGAACTCGAAAATAAAGAGACCACTGATACACCATCAACAGCATCTTATCTGGACAACACCTCTATAACCCGAGACGTCTGAACACAAAACGTTTTGGCTGGATGATTTCGACTTTACAATAGTAAGTTCCATATTTTTGAGCAATTAGTCCACTTCCGGTATTGTATTTTCTTCGCATTTACCAGTTATATAAGAGCTAAGGAGAAACTGGTTCAAAACTTATTTGGAGTTACGACGCTTTGACCACTATTTACGATTAATTACGACCAAAATTCGAGAAAAGTGCAAAAACACGTAAAAGTTAAAATTGCCGTGCACCTACTTGCATTCATGAATCTATTTGAAACTTTGCATTTAAAAAGTATAGGTTGTAATTTAAATACAACACTTAACGTGCGTTTTCATGCACCGTGTCAACAATGTGTAATTATGCATTGAAAAATGATAAATAATCAAAATGTGCTTAAAAAATTCTTCGTTGGAGTACCTACGCCTTGTCATATGCAACCGTCATCTAGATTTTAACGGACGAGAAATATTTTAAGGTGTGCAAATAATTTTACCACTTACCATAAAGCTATATGTTTTGCATCTTGTATGGTAGCTGGATACCTAAACGTAAAAACACCAAATCGAGAATGTACTTTCACATCGTGTTTTCGGGTTCTTCCTTTCCAGTTTTGAGTTTTCTCTTTAGGTGTCTCAAGATTATAATTTAATATTCCTAATTATTTCATATTTACGTTGCGTGTGTGTGTGTAGAAACACAGCTGTTTTATTTTAAAGACATAAGGTCACCGTTCATTAAAGTACAAAAAAATTTAATTAAAGATTTAGGATTTTTTTAGTGAAATGATAGGATATGACATTATGAGACATAAGTAGTCGAAATACGCTTATGCAGGAAATAAATTCACAATAACTTCGGCGTTTTGTTATTTGTTACCAATGGGTCGATGCCTCTGCTGGTGGACTGTTAGTCCCCGATGGTATTCACAAAGCCAGTAGCCAGTACTTCGGTGCTGACCCGACAGCCGATTCTATTCGGAACCTTGCAATATCTAAATTATTGTAATTAAGGATTGAATGCATTATTTTGAAGTTTCATTGGGGTATGAAAGTGTTGACCGAAGCACATTTTTAATGAAGCGCGGTAGCGCTTCTTGTTGGAAATGTTCGCCCGGTCAACACTTTCATAATCCCTATGAAACTTCAAAATAATGCATTCAATTCTTATCATTACATTTTAAAACCAAACCATAAAAAACAAATTTTTAAAAAGATATTATATTATGTACAATGGGATTCCTTTTTTCCTAATTCATCCGCCACGTGGTCATATGATCAAATGTTTCATGGGAATTGCAACTTCACATTGATGTGCCACGTGAGCGATGTTCACCTATCAAATTAACGGAATCAAATGAATATTCATGAAATGTAATTATATTGTGTTGAAACTAATGAGTATCTCACTCGTGCAAAACTTTCCTGGCCTATTTTGACTTTACATTTAGATCATATTGGTTATTTGTCCTCTATCAGTTTTTGAACATCTTTGAGTAAATGGTTTTCCAAACGTTTAGATTTTATCTGCACTGAAGAAACAAGTTGTCGAAATGTGCATATGCATAAGATAAATTCACGGTAACTTTAGGTACATTGCATTTAGTTATCTTTTATAGATTTTTTTTCAACATTCGCATGTTTTTTAATCCTTATTTTGCTTTTATTTCAAAGTAAAAATTCGTGGCCATGATTGAAATAAGAGAAATAATTATGAGAGTTTAATTTCTTTACTAATATCGATGTGAAAATTTCAAATTATCCCCCTTGCTTAATTGTTGTATTCCTTTAAATTCAGCACCGCTTTTACAGCTTAAACTTTATAGTGCATCGTTTTTTTTTTTATTGAAAAGATTGTAAAATGGATAAGAAAAATAACCTTTAAACACTTTGGAACTTTCTGTATAATTTATAATTATTTTGTCAACTATCAAAAATGCATGAAATCTAATTGAACAAACATTGCAGCATTATGGCGGAGACACCATAAATAAAGAGAAAAGAGGAAGAACAAGTGATGACCCTAAAAGATGTCTCGCCCGTCCCTGCTGGCCTCTAAATTGATGTGAAATCTAAGTGAACTTATCAGAAAAGTGAACATGCTCTTTAGACCGTGAAATTGAGGTCAAGGACAAAAGTCAACTGCCAGACTGACATGTACTACCCAAGACCAACCTATATACCAAATATTATCAAACTACCACTTCTAGGTATTGAGATATGGACTTAAGCAGAAAAACTTAACGTGGCCACTAGACCGTGAAATTGAGGTCAAGGTCACATATCGTTATGTCCGTCAGGTAGCACTTGATTAGTACTACCACTGGACCAAATATGATGGTCCTACATCAAAGGGTTTTCAAAATATCCTGCATTTAGTAAAAGTTAACGCCGTCGCCGTCGTCATACTTTGCACGCATATGTCTAGCTTTCGTGACTTTCGTCGCGGGCGAGACAAAAACGAAAAAAAATGCGAAATTGCAGCATCCGCCCACCATAATCTTTTGCCTCGCACTGTTATCAATGTTAAGATTTTTACCACATCTTTCTTACGTATATACATTGATATCCGAACATTACAAAGCCATTCCATTCATAATTTTTCATCAATTAAAAAGTTTTTGAGATTTATTGTTATTGATCCGTTTTAATTATTAAAACAAAATAAAAAAAGAATATATCAAAGTTGCGAAAATAACTGACAGAAAACAATTATCAATAATGAAACAGGCATATCGATATCCCATATAGAACTATAGTATGGACCGAGACGGTGTCGAGTTTCTTATCATAGTCATTCTTAACGTTTAATATTAATGTTATTTTGCAGAATCGATATTCTCTCAGTTCTTTAATTGAGCTTGTGTCCAACGAAATTCGGACCAAATAAATTGTGTAATGAATGAGATTCGCCCCTTTGGGTCAATTTATCTTATTCGACGTGAAATCCGTTGGCATACCCAAGATTGGAAATATCATCAGGAGTACACAGTCATGCAAGTTACACAGACTCGTTTCATCTAGATGACTTTGAAATAATTTCTCATATTACGGCTGGTTCATTTTAAACAGAATTACAAAAGTCTTTAACTTTATCGGCACATCCGGTTTCCATTCCTTCAAGGGTGTCGGGCGTGACGCAGAAAACGCTGGAAAAATCCCTAAACCGGGAAAAACGGAAGGTTGTTTAGGAGTCTTTGAAAATATGTTCCCACCCCCAAAACGGGAAAGTAGTGAAAAATTGGCCAGAATTAAGTCGAGAGAATGACAGTCCATTGTGACCCCCCCTTTATACATGTTGTTATTGTATCTGTAAAATGTTTGTTTGAGGTTAAGTTCTACTTTCTGAATCGTGGTGGTCAGTTTTGGTTTTGGTTTCTGTAACATAAATTTGGGGACTTGAATATCGATAACCCACACTTTCTTTTACCCTAACAACCTTATTATTGCGCCATTCGGAATCTTATTTAGCATTTGTACATTTTCGCAATATTTTCTCAAAATGAGTTAATATTTGCTTTAGATACAATGTAGATGCATACTGGAGTAGGTAATAGTTCGTCATGTTTGGTTATATTTTAGTAGTAAAGATCGGATCTGCCTGCATTTTTATCCCGTTGTATAAATCTTGCAAATTTACCTACAACCAGAATTCACCCCAATGTGTGCAAAAACATTTATCTTGTCAAATGTACCGTGATCTAGATTTTAATGGACGAGAAACAATTTACGCGATGGAGTTTGCAACAAAATTGATTTTTTTTTTGCCGCTTTGCTTATAACTATATGTAAAGCATCTTATATGGTGATCGGAACCTCAATCCGCGAATAACTGAATTTAGAAGTGCAAATAAGGAAATATGAAAGAGAAAACGGGAAATAGCTTCACTTCGTGTTTTCATATTTCAGCTTTCTCGTTTTAGAGTGTTCATCTTAAGGAGAGAGAAAAAGAAAACAACAAAAACAAAAAAAAAACAAAAACAACAACAACATCAAGAACAAAAATAAATGCGAAATCGCCGCAATCGCAAACCATATTTTCCTGTCATATATCAATGTTAAGATTATAATTTACAATAACAAAAAATTCTTCCGTATTAAACAATAAAACATCTATTTCAAAACACCATTCGATTATATATATTTTTTTCATCAATCAAAAAGTATTGCGACTTATCAATAATGATCATCAAAGTTGCAACAAACAACTGAGAGAAAAAAAACATATCAATAATGGAACAGACATATCAATATCCTAAATAGAACAATAGAATAGAATGAGACGGTGTCGATTTTCAAATCATAGTCTTTTTTAACGTTTACATGTCATTAATATTCATGTAATTTTGTATAATCGATATCCTGATGGTTTTTTAATTTGTGGTTGAGCTTGTCTCCAACGCAATTCGGACCATAAACATTGTGTTTCAAAATTGCTTCCTGTTCTCACATCGAAATAGTTAAATTTTCACAGTTAAAGCCCTTAATTTACCGGGGGTTTTATGTGAAGATGTGAGAAAAAGCCGTTATCAACACGTAATCATGAATCCAAATGTAGAATGCAATTATTGAACCCTCCATTTATGATTCATCGCCAGTTTTTGTTTCACCTTGAGATCTACGGCACATTTTATCAAAGCTATCAAGGCTGTTTTATAGTTACTGGTTATTGTTAACAAACGTCTTGCCAGAGTATAAACATCTCGAGATAAACATTGTTGTCTACACATGATGAATCTAATACAGAATGTCAAGAAAATTAATACCGGATTCAACTTAAAAGTATCTGGGGAATTTTAAAAATTATATAAATCATTTAACCATGACCTTGAAGACAAGGTAACATACCAAGTGTCAGGCTGACATCATCAACTTACAATTTACAGCTGGCCATATGTTTTAAGTATTGTTGATACAATTTTCAAGAATAAACATGAATGTCAAAATTAACAATGTCAATGAACTAAGAAAATAAACCTTTTATGGAGAGCATATGTGTAAAAATTACTGTTAAATGAACATGCATGTGAACAAAACTTAACAAAATCACTGGACCATAAAATTAAGTCAACATAACTTGACTGGTGCAGGATTGACATGTAAGAATAAACCTAGTAGACAACAGGTGTTACAATTATTACTGAGAAATAGACATGAATGTTAAAAAATTTACAAAGTCACTGGACCATAAAATAAAGTTCAAGGTTACTTGACCGTTGACCCATAAATATGTAACAATCAATATGGAGAGTCAATGTTCTTTAATTGCTGAGAAATTGACATGAATGTATAAAATTAACTAAGTCAATAGACCATGAAATTAGGGTCAAGGTTACTTGACAGGTGTCAGACTGGCATGTACCCATTAATATGTAACAATACGGCGAGTCTAGGTTCTTTACTTGCTAAGAAACCGACATAAACTGAAAAAAATAACAAAGTCACTGAACCATGAAAATGCTAGAAAGTTCATGGCCTAAGGTTTCTGTGGACCAACGATGATCTGTGCATGTATTACAGTTAAAAAGTTATTAAGTTTTTAGAAAAAGTTTAAAACGCCGCCGCCGCCGGAAAGTAGTACCTATGTCTTGCTTTCAGTGATTTTCGTCGCTGACGAGACAAGAATGCATAAGATACTGTTTCCTTGTCTGTTATTCATAGTGCACATCATTTACAAGTAAAAAGAATCAGTATCATTGTCGTTCGACAAAACGCCCTTGAAATTGTTTCCTATGACGTCACCAGTGACATAATGGTTGCATGTTTCGATAGATCTGTATCTTAACTAAGGACTGGTTTTATTTTTATTTATTTTGGAGTGAATTCGGCTACAGATGTCAAGTGCCATCTGATAGACCAAACTCCATTCTTCCCTACGAACTATCAGAATTTTCCCAGGATTTCTCACGTGCATTTCGTTGAACAATAGAGCCAATATACTACTGAGAATAACTCTGTCAATCGCATCTTAGTTGTCGGTCGTTTTATCTCACACGGCCTAGGAACAAATAATTCTAAAGAAGTTCATAAACATTGTTTACACGTGCGTTCCATTAAAAGTTATATCACACCATAAGTTACAAAAGTAGCAAGTCCTGCTCCATCAAAATCGTCAAACGCAGCATGAACAGTAATTCATGAGCCTCTGACAAATTGATATGTATTAATAAATTCTGGTAATTACAAATCACTTGAATGACAACACAGAAGACAACATATTGCAGCAATTAAAACCGCGTTTCTCAAAACATCCGGATCAAGGGCGATAACACCACAAACGCGATTGACCCTAACCCAATCATTACCCAAACATTTTCGTCCTTATTTGAAGCATTTTTAACTGGTTGTGTTTCTGTCTATCAGTAATATCAAAACTCTAAACACTTGACTGCATTACGAAAAATTTCATATGCACAAAGTCTTTATCAGTGCTAGTTCTTCAGAAATTGGAGCAATACACAAAAGAGAAGAGAAAAACTGGATTCTATCAGAAACAACGGCAGTAGAATACCGAAGGAACAAAGGGGTGAAATTCACAAAAATCGAAGTCCAAAGACAGGGAAAAAACGAGAACACAGAAAACATTGACGTAAGACACAAAAACAATGACGCCAGACAGACACAAAGCACAGAACCAGAAACCACATCATTAATGTTTATGTTAATACCTGCAAAAATAGAATGAAAATTAATAAGAAACAAAGTTAATTAAAAATAGAAGCCACAATTCATTTCGATGACTTTATTAATACACCTGCGAGATACTAGGTCAAATACTCCGGTACCAACTGAATGGTAATGCCGCAAGGAATACGGATGCAAAATACCGAAGCCCTAAAACTTGTCATTAAAAATATATACTCAATGTTAAAGTTTCTTATTCAATTGTTTACATGCCAAGGTCGCAAGGTCAAATATGTTGGTATTAATTTAAAGTCTTGCCACAAGGAATGCACATGAAAAATATGAAAACCAAATCGCTTGCTATTCAAAAGATATACCCGATGCTTTTCTTTTTTGGACAAACAGAAACAGACAAAGAGACAGCCAGACATACCAAAACCTATAGGCTACCAAATTGTCGATTGGGGGGGGGGGGGGGCATAAAAATTAAGAAATAATTCACATAATTACTTTATAACTTTGTTCATCTGTCTTTTCTACCAGTTGGCAAGGACCTCCGTCTATTCTTGAATGTGTTCAGAGTAGGGGCGGCAACAGTAGAGGCAGGTAGTAAATTCCAATGTGCCACTACTCGATTAGAGAAAAAGTGTTTTCTGACATCAGTACAGGAATAATGTTAAACCAACTTATAGTCGTGACCTCTAGTCTGTACATCACTCAGTTCAAACAAATAATCAGAGTTTGATGTATATAACTTGTGTAAATACTTATAAGTTTATATATATAAGCTTGTCTTTATTGTAGTTTTAATTTGGATAGTCATTATACCCCCGCTATTGCGGGTGGTGATATCGTAATCATTATGCCCGTTACGATCGTCTGGCCTTTCGTTCTTCCGTCCGCCATATGGGTACACATTTTCTGGAAAAAATTCCTCCTGGACCACTTGATGAAATATTGCCATTGTCCACCAGATATTTATATTTAAGATTTGATTTGATTTGTATTTTTTGTATTTTTGTTGATTTTTGCTTAATTTCGTGAATCAAATTCGGGAGCGGGGTACATATTAGTGATCTCTGCTCACATTTTTCTATAGTTATATTCGTGATTATTTTACCGCAAGTGTCAGTTAGGTTTGCAATACCATGAATATAGTGCCTATCTTATTCAAAGCGTTCATATTCAGTTTACCCTAATAGTCTGATTATTGTTCTCTTGTTCTGACAGTTGGTGCGTTTCTCATCGAAAAACACAACTTTGTTCACAAGTAAAAGACAAAACATTTTTGAATTTTATTTTAAACTGACTGTATTTAAACAAGTATTGAAACACCTCTTAAACATGTTAATTTGCAAAAACCAAAAAAAACATATTGAGCAATAGATCAATATTCTAACAATTGTTATTTATCTTGAAGTCATCATGTAATATATTCAATAATTATATGGATATTGCTCACACTGCATGTTCAAAATTGCTAGTACATTTTATGTATAATCATTTCTTTGGTCAGTGCACATTCCAATTTTAACGTTTATTTTGTCCACTGGATCCATTATAAGTCTAAACAGTTCTTGAAACCCAGACATGTATATTTCTTGAACACATTCAAATGTACAAAAAAGGGTACATAGACTTTGTAAATAATCTAAACACAAGTTCTGTGGCGGATCGAGCCTTCGAAAAATGGGGGCTTATATAAGAAATAAACTAAAAATAAAATGGTGTTCATGTAAGTTTTTCGCTCTTTTTCAATTAAAAAAAACGTCTGTGTTACAAAAAATGTATAAGGATTAAAGAGGAAGCTTGCAAACATGTTTAATTGCCGTTTCTATGTCAACACTGTAAATCATGTATAGCCAATGGAACATTTTTTTATAATCAGTTAATCAATGACAATAATGTTTAATCAGCTTTGTAGCATTCCGGCTAAATTGCTTTTTATGGGGAAGGTATGGTACACTTTAAGTTAATTAATAGTTTGTAAGTCGACATATATTTATTCATTAATCCAGGAAGTCAATCGTAATCCTCCTAACTGGTAATAAAGCTTTCATTTCCGCCTGCAACTATTAAAGGTTCCTACAGTGTATCTCGGAAGCCTCGTACTTAACCCTCAGAGCAAAATGATAAAACTTTCATTAAAATCATTACTTTTCTTCAAAGGCACTTTCAAAGAACAACAATGTCGTAACTTAATATTTTATGAAACGAACTGAAGCAGTTTATAATTTCGCTGGCTGCAATAAAACGAAGTACATGTAACATATTATCTTCTTAATAGCATTTTTAAAGGCAGCCTTTAAAAAATGTTCACTACTAAAATGGAGATATGAATTATAGAAGATTTTTTTTATTTGCAAAAACTAAATGACGATGATTATTCTTACTTGTAAAATGAAATCTAATTTTTTTTAGATACAATCGTCCATTGTTCTTGAGTGCAGACAATATTTTTGGCAAATACGGGGCTTTCGAGTCGGAGAAAATCCTTTTATTACACAAAACATTCAGACGATGAGAGGACACCTTTATCAATTTATCACGGTGACCGTGGCACTAGAAATGAATGATTTTGACTCTATTTTGTAGCAGTCCAGGTTAATTGTTTTGATCAATCGAAAATTTAGTAAACAGTGGTCATATGGCGACTTCAAATTAGGATATATGTCAGTAATTTAGGCAACAGGTCGAAAATCCAGTCCCTTGCTGGTATAACGCCTTAAGTTTTATTAATCAAGAGTTCCTAACTCGACAGTCACGAATTGTGCTTCACAAAATGCAGCAACATTACTGTGAAACTATATGGTAATTTACAAATACTGATTGTCAGTTTTTAATTTTTAATGTTTTACAATTATTTTTTATCATGTACTTGTTTATGGTCATAACAACAATTTTGTTTATCACAGGATTTTGGAATGTTTATAAATCTAAATATAAAATACAAAACATTTCATAAAATTAACAGCAATTCGTCTTCCGACGGGTTTCGTCTAATCGAACATTCTCGTCTGCTTCAATTGGTGGCATTGTTGTTGCAATAATTTTGGCAGCTGAAAAA
>MJUU01052421.1:0-18288 GCA_002080025.1 Modiolus philippinarum
CTAGGAAGACATTCTCGCAGCAGGGGGAGAATGTGACAGTGTATATTTTATGTGTTATTATACTTTATCTATATTTTATATGTTACCAGATATTAGTACTTCATTATATTAAATTATTTAATTCACTTTTCTTTAGTTCAGAATATACAGTTATTTACTTTCTTACGACTTTAATGTATAAAGTCTAGTCGGTCGCGCTTCATGGATTGCCGTTGTAGTTATACCCACCTGTCCAACCTATCTCTTAATTAATTGTAACACCTGGTTTTACTATCTCTGGTCAATTCTCATTGGTCAGTATTGACACACCCCAGAATTTGAAATTATAGTTATGGTGGTCAGATATTGAAAATTTGATAATCCAGAATTTGGTTATTCCTTAAGTATTTGGAACTGATTGTAATCATGTGTTCATAGAGACTTTGCACTATGTGCATCAGATAATTCTACCACGTTTGATCTTTTGGATTTTTGTGTAATTTGGATATTTACATTTCTTATATCTGGTAAGTGAAGTTTTATCGTCTTTGTGGTGTATGAAAGGCGTATGCAGTGCATGTAGAGTAATTCAGCCCGAATGGTGGTGAGTATGCCTTTAGTCCCGTTGATATGTTAGGTGTGAGATAGTTTATGAATGAATCCGCGAATAAATGATATGAATCTGTATTTTGTATGTAAGACGAGAGATTAACGATTGATTTTGGAATTGACCTTGAACTTTTATTTTCCCTATCTATGACGTCACATGACTGTCGTACTATTTTTATCTTGTGGTCAGCTTGAATGCTGAATGATTGATATGAAAGTTTTAAAGTATATTTTGATTGTAAATTTTATGAAAAGTATTTAAAATAGAATGTATTCTTTATTTTAAATACGCTTTTGTAATTTGTATAATGGATTCATATTTTTCCTGGACCTAGTATTTATTATATTTCATTATTTTCGGGATACACATACTGTGATGATCCTATTGTATTTATGAGGAACATTGGTATATATTGTCATGATGCTACTGGTGGTAAGATGTTTGTTGTAAACCCGATCCCATAGATTGGTAAGGGTTGTGTATTTTATATTCATTTGATATCTACTGAATACATAAAATATGGCTTACATGTACAGAGAAACACGATATCAGATTATGTCCCTTATTTGTAAAAGGGATATGAGTGCTATACATTCACGATTTATATTTTATCATTTCAAGTTATATGGTATGATTTACTAAATATATTTTATTTAGATATTATAATGATTGTTATGCAATATTATTGCATGTGCAGAATGTTATTGCATTCTCTTGGTAATACGTATTCCAATACGGACATTTATTTGTAACAGCTATATACCAGTATTCATGTCATTGTAATTGTTTAATTCTAACTGTGATACTTAATTTTTACTTTATATATTTTGTTATATTTTGTAGGGTTTTCATCTTATTTATATATTCTAAAGCAGTATTAAATCATTGGAACCCTAGCCTTGTTATTATGTATTCTGCCTGAAAATGAAATGACGACTGCTTTATTATTCTTGTATGAATAAATTTTTGTGACTTATAATGAGATTTTGACGCCGGAGTTAGTTATGAATTAGTGATATGACTTTAAATGGTAAGTGTTATAGTATATTATTATTTTACGTTTTTTTCCTGTGGTTCAGAATCAATGTTCGTTGGTCATGATAAAAGTAACTTACTTAAACCGTTCTACTAAAACAGGACACTGACGTCACAAACAGAACTATCTTATAAACAAAGTAACGATAATTAAAAAAAAAATCAGGAATTCGGGAAGACACTATATCATGCAATTGCAACTCGAATCTCAAATACAATAACTCATGACAGTCATGACATATTGAAATCATTTAACTCAGTAGATATTTTTACTCAATTCTTACTTGGTATGAAGGCAGTAATAACACGCCATAGATTCTGCAATCATCTTGTGTACTACTTCTTCATTAGCTGATTATGAAGTTGTCTCAAAACACGAAATGATAAGGTGCAAAGCGTAATTTCTATTTATTTTTATTAAATGTCTTTAAAGGCTTCTAAAATTGAAATGTACTACTCTTAAATTTTCTTAAAAACTCATTTGCAATACAGTGTGTCTAGATCTCTTACACTGTAAAAGTTATTACATAGCAAAAGGAAAACCTGTAGTGTTATTTTATCTAAACATTAAGTGCATATTTATCTCCATTTTTAAATGATGTTTAAATATCCAGAATTTTTGAGAAAATAGAAAGGTAAAAAGTAATAAAAGCAACAACACCTAAACCTAATATAAAACTATCCAATTGTATGACATTTTCGAAAGAATTATCTTGCATGGAATATCAACAACAACGCAAAAACATACCTTTCAGAGAACTGTGCTTCTTCTTTAAACTGGTCTGAGAAAAAGAAGACAAATAGAATAAAAAGATAACAGGAAACACCTACAATGGCCGAAAAACATAGTCACATACCACAAATGTTCCAAGACAATCTGTATTTTCAATATGAAAAATTTAACATTCACAATATATTAATTATAAATCGAATTATCGTATGTTTATTAATTGTCGAAATGTATACGGAAACAATGAAGTGTTAACGCAGTGGTCGATCCACTCCCGTTTTGGGAAAAATTTGTAACATGTGGTTCGTACAAAATTTTCCATTGATACTCACACTAAGCTGTGACTTGGCTTAAAAACGCAATAAAGAGATATTTAGACCAAATAACAAACAAAAGATAACAGTAAACACCAACAATGGCCGAACACTACAATCACATGCCACAATTAAGGTAGATCGGTAGTCTTCCGCCATTTTGAATTTGTTAATTATACTGTTGTGGTATTATCTGCTTTTTAAATATGCAAATATCTTTATTTGTAATCCACCAATAAATATAATATCAGTGACACAAAAAGCAAAGGAACTACATTGACTTAATTTGACATGTATTTATCTAATTGGATGATGTTTGGTAATTTGATAATTAAATAGTTTGGAATACGATATTTGAAAAAGGGGGATAATCTGATGAAAATATTTTACATAGATATCACTATGAAAATTCACATATTTCAAATTATATGGAAAACAAAGTCGGTGACCCCCATTTTTGTTTTTATGTTTTGAAAGTGTGTTCAAGGGGCTAACATATAAATAAAAAAGAAAGAAATCTATGGAATAGTTTTAAAGAAAACAACCAAATACCTGTTTTTTACTATATACTCATTAGAAATATTTGATTATTTTGATATCATTTTTTTTAAAAACAAGCCCGGTGACCCCACTTTTTTTATTTTTTCATTTCAATGTTATTATGATAAGAAAACTTTCCTGAGAAAATAAAGAAAATCTATGGAAAAAAAATTTGGACTACCCATCTACCTTAATTTACAAGCGAACTGGACTAAAAAACTCAAATGAAAGACAAGAGACGAAATGAATAACGATAGGAACTCTGCATGCCCAAACTTGATACCGGCACTACCAAAGCCAGCGTAAGGGATGTTTTTTTTTTAAATATTAATACTGTCCAACAGTTGGAAAGCTCATTAATGAGTTTTCATTATTTTCTTCCTTAAAGAAACAGCAATCGACAAAATAGGTTTTCCTGTATGATTATTTTACATACACATTATAGAAACCAAACCTTGACAAATAAATGTGAAACAAATACGTGGGCAAACGGATACGAATTAGAATTGATATTAAGTAACTATTGGAAACAAAATTCAGTACCCTAATGGAACACCCCAACATTGGTCAAGAGCAATGGTCAAGAAACGTATCAGTCATTTTAATGTCGATAACCTTTCAAAATATAAAAAAGTACATACCTATTCCCAAGTTAGCTTCATCGTGTTTCTCTTTATAACTGTCTTCTCCACTCTGAGAGAGATGAAAGTATCGATTATTGTTTAAGGTATTTAATCTTAAGTAATAGAATACGTGTTGCAGGACAACAGCATGATCGTAAATATTTAGTTGCAATCAACCAATTGAGATATATCTCTATAATATATTTATCTTCATCAAATATAAATTATGTTGGTTTCAACATGCTACACCAAGATTAACAGGACATGTCATTTCTGTTAAAATGTGGATATTTTTTTCCAGGCACCTGGACATCAGAAATAAACACGAATGAATATAGTAGTTTTTGCGGAAACGTTGTTCGAACTGCAGTTTTATTGTAATTTTCTGGTGAAACGTGACGAGACTTCCAAACCACATTTCATTAACAAAATCTATATATTACGTTAAAAAGTTATCCGGGTTTGACTAAAATTAAACAGATTTTTTACATGTACGTTCTGTCGTTAAAGGATCTGGAATGTATGGACATTCTCTGGGATAGTCAATAAATTTTTATTAATTTTGTGTGCTTTTCTAGGACAAAGGATGCCACATGTATATTTCATGTTTGTTTCCAAATCACTATCAATGGAAAAACTCATGAAAGTAGCATTTGTTGATATTTTGCAATAAATTATACCAGCTGTCTTAAACCAAACAATAACTAAATACCGAACTTACTGTAATGTGAGATTTACACAATCTCTTATTTCTGAACACATCAGGGTGATGTAATGATATCGAAAAAGGAATTTTGCTGCTATTCTATGTATTTCACTGTATTTCTGTGTAATTACATCTTTCAGTTATTTTTGTGGGCCTTTACTCCATATTATTTTTTCCATTTCACACATTTTATAAAAGTAAGTAAAGGTAATTATAAACAGTAATTATAGACAATAACAGGAAATGAAAGGCATCATGGAGAAATAAGAAGTCGGAAATTTGAAAATCGAAGTTATCCAGTGGGATAAGAGTAAAGAAGTACGATATTTATTTCGGGAAAGCTACATATCAACAGATTCATTTGTAGCTATGGTCAAATTAACCCTTTTGGCTAAATTCGAAATCACTTAAATGATACACATTATCGGTATATCGAAATGCAAATAGACAACAAATTCTTAACACTGAAAAAATCATCAATTATGTTGACTAAATTTATCAAATATGCGTTCTCTTGTTATTTTCTTTTAATGAAATTAATATAAGAAAGATAACAGGAAACACCTACAATGGCCATAAACCATAATCACATGCCACAATCCACCAGGGAACCGCACGAGAAAAACAATAAAATGACAAAAGACAAACATGGACAACGATAGGAACTCGGGATAGCCGGACTTGTTACCGGCACTAGCAAGAGCTAGTAGGGTTAAACCGGTAAAAGCCTTATCGTGGAAGAACTAATGAAAATCATGTAAAGTAAGTGAGAACCGAATCGTCGCTTTAAAACAAAAGCATAATCCAGAGACAACGACAACACCGGAAACACAAAGCCATAACACAAGTGATCACAAGTACGACACAGAAAAGAAAAAAAAAACACACAGATGGACATCATGGACCCAGATAAAAACCTTGGGTGAGATCAGGTGCACCTGTAGAGTAAGCATCTCCTGCTTCTCATAAGACACCCGCCGTGTTGAACGTGTCAAATCCGGTAGAGGAACAACAATATTGTGCTGTGAAAGTGATCCACAAGACCCTGATGTCAACTGTAAAGGTTCTGCAGTGATGACATCAAGATTAACTGTTTTTGATGCAACTTCGGCATTTTGTAAAGATTGGGTATCATACCGTATAGCGGGTTATTTTCGTAGGTAAAAAAATAGCGGATTTGAGTGGAAAATGCATGCCAAAAATTTAAACGTTTCAAATTTTCGCGGATTATCAATGATCCTATATATATATCCCAAGAATACATAACATATTCGCGGAAAATATTTTTACAATTCAAGTCCATCCGCGAAAATACGCCAAAATTAAAATCCTGTGAAAATTACCCGCTATACGGTACCCTTGTTCATGTAGCCTATTTGTGCGTAAACTAGCTATTGCTTGGTAAGTAGAATTATCTTTGTAATTAGCATATCCAGTTCTTTCTTTAAACAATTTATGTAATGATTTTACCAAATAGAAATGGTGTTATTAGGGGCCTTATTGACAGGAACGACGACATTTTTTTCCATGAATGGAGGACAAGAAAGTGGCGAAATCGACATTTTTTTTTAAATTGAAGATGCTTAAGTTCTCACTTATCTTCGTAACTGATTGATTCGTTTAAGAAATATTTTGTCAGTAACAGAAAAGTAAACAATTACAAAAGAATAAAAAACAACAAAAAAATATGAGAACAATGTTGCAAGTAATGTATTTTTCCGTAGAACATTGGAAAGTGTGTAAATATGATTTAACCTTGATTGATTATTTATGTATATTTTGCAGAGAACAGGAAAACAGGAAAATTTTGACTTGGTCAAAGTTTAAAATCATGCAACAATGATACACTGGGAAAAAACAAATTCCCATTCACAAGGATCTATAATAGCAACAGTAGAATGTTTGGTTAAAAGATCCCTTTCAAAATTCCAAATATTTCTTTTATTTTAATCATACTTATAAAAACGGTATTAATATTTTTGTTCATAGTCAACAAAGCTTACCGCTTTTTTAGACTGATCAGAAGAACTGCCCTCTGGAAACTTTGTTGATGTGTCAAGCTTTTGTCTCTGTAAAAAAATAATTCACTAATAAGTTAGAGTTTCAAGTCCAGTTAGCAATATTTTAGCAACATCAGGACGAGAAGAAGTCGATCAATCAACAATTACGTATATTACATCCCAGCTCTTTTGCTGTAGCACGGGTGATCTGAGTCGGTTCACCCCAGAAATCTCATCCAGTTAGAACAATGGATATTTTTACTTTTTTAAACTTGTGTCATGGCCAGACTTTGAGAACTGTTCAGTTTTATGGACTTAGTAAAATTTATGTTTTACTATCCGTAAAATTTGCAAAGATAAAGATTTTAAAACTTTGAAAAAGAGCATTGTCCATAGTGGGATTCGAACCAAGGTCGTCTCCTTTACTAGACTTCTACCTTACCTATTACACCATGAACTCGTTATACTTACCGTGCTAAAAATCGTATATAAAGACTAGTTGTGGGGCACAAAAAGGATATATATATATATTATCATAGTAAATAATATTTATTTCGTGACATTAGAAGCATGGAAATATTTTTTAAGAATGTATATAGGGTTTCTTTCACTTGATATATTAGCTGTGATGTAAATGAGTAATTACACTCGGACTTAGTGTGTCTGTATATGTTCACCACTCCGGCCTCCAGCTGTCGTGATGATCATATACAGACACACCGCGTCCTCGTGTGATAACTATTACAGAAAATCGAAATAAGGGTAGGAATAAAGGTCGTGGCAACAAAGTGTGATTGACAAAGGAAGACCGGATAAATTTATCCTTCAATACATCCCATTAAGGAGTCTGCTCTTTTGTCTTACATTACAAGTGTTTTTTTATTAAATACGTCATAAATACAACCGAGTACATGGCGTCTGATCCATATCATTTAATTCTAATGCCTTGAAACATGTGAACAGCATAACAAAATTTACTGTTTATTACGCAGTTTGGCAGTTTTGATATTTTGATACCCCTGGGTCGATGCCATTGCTTTTGGACCAGAGGTCCCTGAGGGTATTAACCAGCCAAGTAGTCAGTCTGTCTGGCATACTGATGCTTCATTCCGTGTACGACACTCGTTGGATGTCCTCGGTACTGGATTTTGCCTCCTATTCGAAATCTTTGTTGATGCGTACTTCTTTTTTGGACTACTGTTGGATAAGGGCTTTCCAAATTATTTGATTCTGATGCTGCATATGAGAGGTAACTTCTTGAAACACGTGTACAGCATAACGAAATTTACTTTTTATTATGCAACTTGGATATTTTGTAATTTCTAACTATTCTATAGATTATGGCTTTACATATTATTTGATTCCTATGCATGTGCCGCTGATGAGAGGTTACTCCTTGAAATACATGTATTCTGCTAGTTATCTTTCTTATTACTACAACATAAGTAAAATGAAATGGAGAACCATCGACCAACAGTCTTTTCGTGTTTCATTTTACGCATATTGTATCCCTTTTTTTATAAATTTTGCAATATAGTACACTTGACCAAAACAAATAATTTTTTATTTGTTTTGAGTATTATACAAATAGTTCATGGCAGCTGAGGTCCATATTTTATTTTGGGAGTGAGAGAACGGTCTATAAACTGCCATTTGGCCCGAAGTGACATGAACTATTTGCTATATTATACCCTTCTAATTGTCATCTTTTTGTAAGCATGAACACTTCGTTTTATTCTTAATGTGTGGGTTTTTTGTGTTTTGTGTTCGCAAATATTAATACAGAGCCCCCCCCCCCCCCCACAAAGCAGCATACGTGCAGTGTCTTCATCAATGAAAATTACTTCTTAGGGACCTAGAAACAGGGAAATTGAACTTCATAAATTCTTTTATGCTTGTTATGTACTGCAAACTGTAAATGGAAATGGCATAATGCTGTAATGGCTCTCCGAACAATTTTGAAAGCATCAATATTACAGTTCAATTTAGTCAAATTGATAGATGACCTTTCTGACAAATCATGTCTCCTTAATTAGTCCAGATAACAGTCGAACATTTTGAAAACCAAAAAATAAAACAACATGAAAGATTTAAAAGTGTTTAAACAATTCCTCCATAAAATCAATATCGTTATGATACATTGGAAACGGGTAATGTTACTATACCCCCGCTTGAAAAGTTGGGGTATATAGTGATGGAGGTGTCCGTCCGTCCGTCCGTTACACATGGGGGTACACATCTCTTATCCGGTCCGCTACTCCTCCTGAACCACTGAATAGATTTGCATAAAACTTTAACACAGTCTTTATGACATAATGTAGATGTGCACCTCCTATTTCAGAATTTCATTTGATTGATTTTTGGGGTTTCCCATTGCCAAACATGGACTTTGCCATTACATTACATGTACACATGCAGGTACCCATCTCTTATACGCTACTCCTCCTGAACCACTGAATAGATTTTCATGAAACTTTAACACAGTCTTTATGACATAATGTAGATGTGCACCTCCTATGTCAGAACCTGATTTGATTGATTTTTGGGGTTTCCCATTGCCAAACATGGACTTTGCCATTACATTACATGTACACATGGGGGTACCCATCTCTTATCCGCTACTCCTCCTGAACCACTGAACAGATTTTCATGAAACTTTAACACAGTCTTTGTAACAGAATATGGATGTGCACCTCCTATTTCAGAATTTGATTTACTTGATTTTTGGGGTTTCCCATAGCAAAACATGGACTTTGACAGTACATTACAGGTGGGTACCCATCTCTTATCCACTACTCCTCTTTAACCACGTAATAGTTTTTCATGAAACTTTGACATGGTCTTGTGACATAATGTAGATTTGCATCTTCTAATTTAGAATTTGATTTGATTGATTATCAAATGGGTGAGCGGAGGGTATATATCAGTGAGCTTTGCTCACAGTTTTTCTAGTTTTAACACCTGTTTTCGAAATAATCAATTTCAAATCACGGTATATTTAATTCACTTGATTAAATAAATTTGAGATTTAATTCATAGATAAAAGAAAAATGGCAAAAATTACGATGGCAAGTGTACAATTACTTGAAATGCACTTCCGTATTTTTTCATTATATTGGACCGGGTCCGGTCAATATACTATAAATCGGACCGGCTTGGTAACAAAGGCATGTAGAGACAAAATATGGGTAAAGTATAATATTTGCAAATATTGATTACCGTTAGCATCTTCTTGTATATATTTGATGACTTTTTTATCTGTTGACTAGTCAAGTAAAATTACAATTGTATTTTGCTGAAAAATTCTGCTTTCCTTTTTATTAAATCAATTTGGTCATCAGTTTAATCGTTTAATCAATGTCAACATTTCCTTTGTAATGTCAAATATATGATTGGACAGCTGTCGTGTATATGCTTTTATTCTCTTTGTTAGTTTATTGCTTTACAAAAACAGGAAAACAGCAAACACCTACAATGGCCAGGAACTACAATCACATGCCACAATTTACAAGCAAACTGCACCAGAAAAACAATAATGAAAACAAGAGACAAACATAAATAACGATAGGAACTCGGGATAGCCGGACTTGGTACCGGCACCAGCAAAAGCCAATGGTAGGGTTAAACCGGTTTATGGGTACCCAAACCTCCCCTTTCTCTATCCCGTTTCCCTATAGTATCATAAACACGAGAATAAAACCCAATACAGGAAGACTACTAACTCAATGACCACTATCTTGGAACAGAAAAAGCATAAGACAAAACGTAATTTTGAAAGAAGGGTCAAAGAGTGCTCGCCGCTTAACTGCCGGCTAGCTCAAGGAATCTAGTCTGCTGGTAAAACACTGTGCTTTGTATGTTAACTTTCCATGTCCATGTCTAAAAATAACAAATATGTATCAATGATTGACACCTGGCAATGAATTATGCCTAGAATAATGGTATCAATCGTAAATTAGGCATAACGATTTAGCAATTGCGTACTGTTCGATGAGTGTAGGTGACTTAAGGATGTACAACTTTATTACAGGTGTTGTTTTAGTAACTGTCTTATTACTTATTCTGTCTCTTTTTCTATTCCTTCATTTGTTTAATAATATTTATAGTAAGTATAGCATCTACAACCAACTTAAGTATAACATTAAAAGGACAAAGAGTAAGACATCTTGAAAATGTAAATAATCCCAAAGTAGGGCAAATGTTGAACTTACTTTTGGTCTGTCATGCATTAATGGGTCGGTTCTTGGTTTGGTAAATACTTCTGTATTATCTGAAATAGGAACGAATTTATATGATCAATATTAAAAGATACATTTTTCCTATAGAGTCAGATATAAATATAATAGTATATAAAAAGAATTTTAATATTTGAATAAAGGATAATTATAATTCCTGTTGAAGAATGTCTCATTTTTCAGAAACTTGAATCTGTACTTGTAGGGAAAAAACAAAGAACACCTTTTTACCATCATATCATTAATCCTTTAAATATAGGCTTATTTTTTAAAGTACACTGAACATATCAAGGATTTTCGACGATTTCATTTATTTTGTTCATCTTTTATCTGAAAAAATGTTCGCCAGTGAAGCAATACATGATAATTGGTCCCAAACAACTCTTCTTAACAGACATTTACATAACAGGTGTTTCTGAGAAATATGTTTTTTATTGTTTTCTCTTTTAGTGTATCTCTTCTGCTGAAGTTTCTCTGTGAATTTGTCTTTTGTTGCTATCTGTTGTAATGATATAATGATATAATGTAATGAGCAGCTGTTTTATTTAGATAGTCTGCTCATATATGTGTTTTTTTTTGTAATATTGAGTATAGAAAAAGGTTGTTCGACTCGCGGTTAGAAAGAAGTATGAGCATTTAGCATTTAATTTTGTGTCTATGTTGGGTCTTTTTTCAAAATATTCTCAAATGTTTTCCAAAATCTCTGGTACGTGTAGTTGATTGGAATTTAAAAAATGATATTCTCCAAACTTGCATGTTTTGTACATATTAGTAGTCGAACGTGGCTGTGAAAAGCCTTTTGTATCAATTTATGTTATTTTACAGTGTTCTTAAAGATGGGACAACTTGATGGCCACTGAGAACCAAAACCTTTTTTTCGTTGCAAGTGTATAAACATTTGACCTTCAAAATGGTAGTAATAGAAAAAAGAAGGGAAACGGGGAATGTGTCAAAGAGACAACGACCCAAAGGGGAGTAATAACAACTCAAAGCCACCATAAGATCTTCAATGAACGGTGAGAAAACCCCACACCCAACGGCAGGTCGGAGTCGGCCCCTGAACAAAGAGCAATCAAGTCCAGCGAAATAAACATCATCCTAGACTCCTATAAACATAAAGTAAACTAACTAGAAAAAGGACAAGACACACAAAGGCTTAATAAATTCCTGACTTAGGACAGGCGCAAACCTGCTGCGGCGGGGTTAAACTAGTTTTATTGGATCCAAACCTTCCCCCTACAGCCAATGTGATAAATCAAAAAAACAATCGTAACAACAGTAAAATTCAGTTGGCAACACGACTGATTCAATTGTGAAAAATGAAACTGAAAGAACTAAATATACGGACAAAACATGAAATCACAAGAGACTACTAACAGTTAACTGACATGCCAGCTCCAGACCCATCACCAACTGACAAAGTAAGTTATGTACCCTCAGTATACAGCTTCCACCAAGATCCCTTTCTGTGAGGAGTTTAGCATAATGATTTCATGTATATACCGGAATACATAACCCGTGTCCATGCGATACAGATTTTAGAAATTTAGAATGTGTTTAGTTAAATTGCAAAGACCCTATCAAAAATCAATGTTAATACCAAAGAAGGCCATACGTAATGACTTGACGACAATATCGTAATTATAACCCTTATGAATTAGACGATTTAAAGGTTTTATAAGTTTGTTAGGCGAGTTTAATCATTTTTTACTCTTATGTAAAACATTTTTAGTTTAGTTTGGTTCTGGAGGTACTATACAACAATTTTTGTAAAAACAAGTTTAAAAAAATCAAATTTGTCAAAAATAATTTCAAGTGGCAAGTTCAGAGACGTAATCTTTTATTTAAAAGTATGAAATGCATTTGAATGGACTTTGTTATGATAGTGTATATATAACAGATGACCTGTTAAAATAGTTCAAGAGAAGATTAAATGCACTTGCAAAATTGATATGCTGAAGTTGTAATGCATTTTAAGTGGGGAGACATATTGTTTTTGTCTTTTCCGTCTGTCGTCCTTCAGTTTGTCCGTCCGTCCGTCCGTTAGTCCGTCACAAAGTTTGTGGACTAAAAATCTAATACATCTTTCATCAGATTTCAACCTAACTTCACAGGATTGTTAACCATCATGCTAAGTTGTGCATACTGTCTCACTGGATTGATCGGCTAATTTTAGTCGGAGTTATGCTACTTTTTGACTAAAACTTTTGCAAAATTAAGTTTGTGGATACCAATTTTCCTACATCTTTCATCAGATTTCAACCAAACTTCACAGGATTGTTGACCATCATACCTAGTTGTGCATATTGTCTCGCCGGATTGAAAGGCACATTTTTGTGGTAGTTACGCCCCTTTTTGACTCAGAATTTTGCAAAATTAAGTTTGTGGACGCCAAATCTACTACATCTTTCATCGGATTTTAACCAAACTTCACAGGACTGTTGACCATCATGCTTAGTTGTGCCACCTGGTGGCAACATAAAACTTTCTTGTTTTTAATCACTCAAAGAACATTACGTACTTGGGGGAGACATTCGTTTTTGTATCAAAAACACACTTTTACTTTTGTTTTTGTTTAGTTTCTATACATAATACATACCCTACTTGTTACATCAGGTATCCTAGTTGGTATTTACACTCATTATTGGATAGATTTGAAATGTGCTGTTTAACATAATAGGTTTAACCACGAGTTGTCTTATTACTTAAGTAATAAAGCATTTACCTATGATATGATTACGGATATAATTCCATATATATGTATGTATCGTAACTATTCAAAAAATGAGCATGGTGTTTAAAACATACTAGGATCATTGTATGAACTCTACATTCTTATGACCTTGACTCGGGTAGCATCTTGTAAGACATTGTTATACTCAATAGTTGGACCTTGGAAGTCCGTTACATTGTCAGACACCCTTGAAACATATAAAGCAGTTTTGAATATATAATCAGACCTACCATAAGGAAAAGACAGTACTGCTGATGTTGAAGGAACATCATTACTTCCATTTGATTTAAAGATGCGTTCTACCATTCCACCAATTTCTGTTTGCATATCAACTTCAGATTCAAACACACCGCTGTTTATACTGAGTTCAAGGCAAAGAGATTTTGTACTACTGTTTTCTTCTAGAAAGCCTGTACAAGTGTCGAGACCAAAATCGTTCAATGCTAGATTTATCTCAGTACATTCTGTAAAACGACATTTTTCATATATTAATTCACCAACTCAGTGGCTAGTAATTTGGTGCTGGTCCGAAAACCGATTTAATTTTGCAACTTGCAATATCTTATTTTACCAAAATTTTGTTTAAAACTAAAGAGTATCTCCCTCTTGCATAGTTGTTCGCTATCAGCTTTAACACATACTAGTATTTCGGTTAGGATTTCCAAATGGTTTGATTTGATCCTCACTGAAGAGACATAAGATGTCAAAATGGTCATATGCAGAAAATTCGGTATTTTTATTATTTTTTTTTATTTTTGTGATGTGGAGAAGAAGAAGCATTTCTGTTAGATCATCTTATTTGCATTTTTTTTCAACTGGTGTGTAATGAATAGTTTTCCATAATTGTTTTATTATTATTCATAATTATTTTTCAATTATTATTTCTTCATGTATAGTTGATAAATATATAGTGAAAAACCGAGTCGTTGAGACAAATCCCCTTCTTTTGAGACATAAACTTTGTTCTTTGTATTTTTTCACACGACAAAAGCTCAGGAATATCGACCTACACTTTGCTTTCGAGTCTCCTGTAAGTCATGTTATTTTTAGACCATCATTTATCGTGTTAGTTTTGGTGCTGTATGATTTTCAAATGGTATAGGGATTTATACATGTGAAAGCGTATCCAGCTGGAGTCTTCTGTTTTTAAGCCCTGAACCTTAAATTTGCTTCCCATATTTGGCTATAATTCTCCCGTATTCAGCTTTTTTTAAAGAAAAAGAAACGTAAAAAGTAGCAAATTACCTACTTAGAACTTTGTTCCTTGTATCTATAATTAGAAACCTAGGCTAATTACCCTGTTAATCAGCTTATGTTGGTTTATTTCTTAGCAATTTTATGCAGTGCCTTATCAAAAGTACTTACTTACATTGTTTAAGATAATAACAGGTAATATCAAAGTATTAAAAATAGAATACAGCAATAAAAACTTCATTTGTTCAACTTATTTACTGAATGAGTTTTTTTTGCACACCGTGGCAATTCTTGAGCATTTTTAGGGACAACATTACATTTTTTTTTAATTTTGTTTAACTGAAATTGTGTCTTGTATTCTTATTAGATAATTTAAATGAAAGTAATAACAACAAAATCACCGAACAAAAATGTTAACAGCCGAAATATTTCGGGTATTGCATAATTTTTAACAATGTTCGGGTTTAAACTAAACTTTGTGACCATTTGTTACAGGTATCAGTAGTTGTGATAAATTTTTCTTGTAAATGAAGATTACAGAGGCCGTCCAATGTAAGTCAAACAAATCATTTATAAAGTTTATTTATAAGAGTATCCATAAATCGGTTTAACCCTTCCTCTGGCTTTTGCTAGTGTCGGTACCAAGTCCGACTGTCCGAATTCCTATTGTTGTTCGCGTTTGTCTTTGTCTTTTTTTTTTAATTTCAGCCATTGTAGATGTTTCCTCTTATCCGTTTTTATTTTATTACTCTATCTCTCTATCTTGACTTTACTTTAAGAGCCTTAAATAATGAAAGATCCTAACTTAAATTTAGCACATGTGACTATTTCGTCAAATTGATAATTCATAATCTTTATTCTTATAGTCTCAATGTAATTTGTAAACTAAGAATATCAATTTACAGTGATACCATAAGTTTAGGATTCCTATGCTATCAGGAGTTAAGATCATGCTAATTAAAGTAATGAGAACTGAATCGTCAGTCCAAAAATATCTAAGGACAGTTACAACATCGGCAACGCCAAGAAATAAAAGACATAACATAAGAGCGGCATGGAAAAGATAAATGAAAACACACATGCAAAGATGAACAACAAGGACCCAATAAAAACCATGCGTGAGATCAGAATTCATGCCCATGGATATCGATGTAATCTAATACCTTCTTCATTAAATAATGCTACATTCAACTGTTCTTTTATCAAACTTTCACATTTGATGTGTTGTAAAATTCTATGTACAAAACGACTAATTTCATCTCCTAGTGTATCATCTGATGATAAAAGTGTATCCATGATGTCAAGGAACAACACTAGACTTCCTGTAGTAGCTCGTTCAAAATTCACAACAATCTGTTCTGCATTTATTTGATCTTTCATCTGATTCAAAATTGTTACTCTTTCTGGATTACATTCAAAGTCTTCTAAAACTACGACAATCTTTTTCTTTTCTGAAAAAAATACATATTTCAACACAATGTTTTACCTTCATGTATTATATTGCTGTATATGATTTCGTTAAATGTATATGTAGTTATATAAATTTTTGGGTTTAAGAAGCGAGACTTTCAGTAGTACGTCGTGCCATGTAATTTCTAAGTTATAACATTTGAGCTTTACATTTATCTTGTAACATTGTTGCTGTCTCACTTGTTTTTGCCAGAAGTATCTATTGATATCTTGTTATGAGACAGTTTACTCATTCATGTATGCACTTTATTTATTCATGTATTTTCTACTGATTCCTCAGTAATTTACCTTTTCAATACCAGTGATCCAAATACTGCAAAAATCACTAGCTAGTTAAATAATCTTTAGTTTTTTTCTAGAAAATTCATCGGTTCTAGGTACCTACATGGTGTCACTTTGTGACCGTACTTATTACATGGTAAACCAAAATACAGCTTTCATTAAAAACAAAAGATTCTTTTCGTGAGGAACTCACCATTCTTTGCAGCCTCTTCTCTCACTTTTTCGATAAAGTCCTTGAAGGATTTTCCGTAGTAAAAGAAAACCTTATTGTCAATTGTAAACTGAGCTGTAATATTCAAAAGAACATTTAGGTTCAATAAAGTCTGATCAACTTTCAAACTAAAAAAAAAACTACTTAGAGTCGACGACTGCATTAAGGGTTTTTTATTATATCATATCTGTAAAATTAATTAATAAATCAATTATCAACAAAAGACATGACATTATACAACACAATGAAGAAAAACATTTATTTTGAAAAATAAAACCAGGAATATACAGTCCGCCAAAAGTTAAGCATCACTTACTTTTAAAGTTTCACCAAGCAAACATGATGAAAGCTATAGGTATAAAATTTTACATGATGATAAGTCTTAACATGAAGCATGTAATGGTACTATCTAGCTTTTGAATACATAATCGAAAATCCGATTTTTGCAACGATAGAAAAAACGATTCCTTCAGTATGAGATTTCCAGTTTCAACACTAAGTACAATATGGAACATTGTGAGTTCAAATTTGCTACCAGATCATTTTTATGGGGGTAAATGTGGTACAAAATTCCATAATTGTTAATTCGAGGCTTTAATGGATTCTTTTAACGGATTTGGAACGCGTCCAAATTTAATCAAAGTAAGACCAAGTGTTTTTCGTAAAATTTGGAAAAAATCATTCCAGAAGATTCCATGTTCCCTAAAAATGTTCAAACCCGACTAAAATGACAATTTTTAACCAATACTTACAGATCGGGATTGTTATGCCTCGCAATAATAGAAAACGATTTTTCTGAGAATTAAAATCTTTGAAAAAATTACCAAATCTTACTGAAATCCAAGAAAAAAAATGACCCAAAGAAGAAATTTGGTAAACCGGAAATCATTATTTGGACATTTCTACAGTCTCTGAATCAAATAAAGCTATACCGTTTTGAAATCATACAGGCAATAACAACAAAAACTCAGATTACAAAACTTTAAAGATTATCAAAAATCTTGCTCGAAAGTTTTTAAATTCATGCCCGTCTTAAAAATGGCCTGAACATTGACAGAACAATAATTTAATGGCAAAATTTAGCAAAGAAATTGTTTTGTTTTCATAATTCGTCGCATGAGTGGAAAACAATCTTTAAAAATGTCGTAAAATTGGATTATCTCCCCTGTATTCAAACATTACCTGGACTATCTACAACTGTCACCTAAAACACAAATATGAATGTTAATTGTTGTCTTACCTTTGTATCAACAATAACAACAACGATCTTCAAAAAGAATTCATACATTGAATTGAAACTTATTTTCCTGGTCAAAGATACCACATTTTGTAAGAAAATTGGGTTGTGCATAATTTCATAACTTTTCACCTACAGACGACAATATGATACACGATTAAAGTTTGACATCCAAATGTCAAAATAATCTCATTAGTAGTATTTTGAACAAAAACCCCTCACCTCCATTCAGCTTCAAAAATGATGAACATGTAAAAAGTTAGGTGATGCTTAACTTTTGGCCGACTGTATATATTTAGACGAATTTTAGCGGATATCTATGGATTTCTTTGTCGCAAGTGATATAAATAAATAAATATATATATATATATATATATATATATATATA
>MJUU01052421.1:18428-52972 GCA_002080025.1 Modiolus philippinarum
ATATATATATATATATATATATATATATATTGTTTTCTTATAAAAACCAAATACTGTATACCAACTTATTTTTGGGAATTACTAAGTTCGCGACCATTTCACATTCGTCATATTTTCACTTGCGATAGATATACAATAACTAATAATGCTATTGTCGTGTGGGGTTAGTTCCTTTCTTCCAAGAGTTTTAAAAAATGAATCCTGCTGTTTTCTCTTTCCTGACGATTGGGGAGTGTTTTGACGTAATATAAGTTCTTCACTTAATCCACGTTATTTCTGCACGTCAATTTAAAAGAATTGTGAAACTATCGCACATTAGCATAGGTCGTAACGATTGTCAAAGGGTTCAATCTATGTATTTTCGTTCGCAAGATACGTGACCTAACTGAGGCAAGAGACAAATGGATTTATGTGAAGTTAATGGTATCAAAATTGCAGAAGTTGACCTTTGTATATAGAGCGAATAATAAAAAAAGAACCAGTTCTGATTTTTTGTTGTTAACGTCTATGAGAAAAACTTCACTTTTGATAGTGTAGACTACCAAAACCGTCATTATACTGTAAACCGGGAAATATTTTGCGCTGTCTTTATTTCGCGGTTGACTATTAATTTTATTTCGCGCGGTCTTGAATTCACGTTTGTCGGTCAAACTACTTAATCACCTTATTGCATCAAAATACTCGCGACAGTTTTATTTTTGCGCTTCATTCCGAAACGAGAAAAAAAACGAAAATAAATATGCCGCTAAAATTTCCCTGTATATAGTATTTTTACTGATTACACATCCTGTAAATTTACTTTTATATAATTTATTCGATTACAAATTTATTGTATACGACATAACGTTTTATCTTGAGTCTTGACGTTTTATCTTGAGTCTTGACGTTTTATGAAAAATATTTGCTCTTCAAAGACAATAACATGTATGTAGGTGACTAGAAGCAATTTAGCTCATCGATATCTTTTATTATTGTTATCATTCCATGATGTAATACAATGGCACGAAGGCAAAGAACTTTGTTTCTGTCTCAAAACTCCATACTATGTTAAAACAGTAAAGACTTGGATTTAGCGTTGTCCGACATTTAGCAATGAATTACACTCAAACCGGTGGTAGAAACCGTTTTTAACTTACTATAAGGAATGAGCAAAGATCATATTGGAAGGTTCATTTTTGGGTACCCATAAACCGGTTTAACCCTACCGCTAGCTCTTGCTAGTGCCTGTACCCAATCTGGCTATCCCGAGTTCCTATCGTTGTCCATGTTTGTCTTTTGTCATTTTATTGTTTTTCTCGTGCGGTTCCCTGGTGGATTGTGGCATGTGATTGTGGTTTACGGCCATTGTAGGTGTTTCCTGTTATCTTTCTTATATTAATCATGGTGACTTCAAGATAAGGAACAACGCGCAATAAAAGCGTTGTTCCATTGCTTTATTTACCATTAATTGTCGACACTTGGTCTCATGTGCATTTACTCTAATACTTTCATTGTTTGTTTAGAGTGTAAGTACAGTTCCATATAAAAATCAAAATGGCATATATGAAATTTTATTTTCAGAAATTTTTGGTCTTATCTTAATGTCTATTCATAAATTCACAGTATCTTCAGTATTTAGTTATTAGTTCATAAGCAAAAAGAATTTTTCGAACGTGTTTGTCGTTATGGTTATAATAAAGTGTAAACCCGTCATAGTTTCTATATAAATATGAGTGAGTTATCTCCCCTGTTGTAGTACATTCTATAAAGAAGATATTTCAAAAAGGGAAAAAGGTTTGAGCAAAGCGTAATTTTGGCCCTCTAATACACACAATACAAAAAGTGATTGCATGATAAAATAGCTGTAAATTTCACAAACCTTTTGGCTGAGAATACTCAAACATGTCATTTATATACATTAATGAGGGATTTTTTCCGTAAATAATCTGTTCCTTCCCTTATATTGCATTCTATGTAATTTATTTCTGGAATATGCAATGAGTAAATAAGAAAAACTGGTTATATTTCTTACAAATGTCAATTAAAACTACACTGGAAAATCAGCAAGAAAAGAAAATTTATTTCACTCATGTTCCACCAGATTTTTGAATTTTACATGGAACTTTACCTAATAATATAAATACCTCACCTTTAATTTTTTCGATGTCTTGCACGGCCATGATATATTTTTGCTCCATTTCATAATCCAAACAACTTGTTTTGAATTGACAAATATCAGATTCGAATCCTATACTTCGAGATTTGTGTAAATACGAATCAATTCTACGTGCCACCTGTATTACTTCTGAGAAGAATTCATTCATTGCATTCAGGGAAACATTAGGTTTGATTTTATGTATAATCAAATTTCTGATTCTTCTTAATCTTTCAATGTCATCTGCTAGTTTTAAATCCATACTATTTGGTTGTTTTCCCCAGCCCTGTGTAGGTTCTTCAACTAAATCAAATCCTCGTATCAATTTGTAGATCAGTGAAAAGTCCAGTTCATCGTATGTGTTCCCTTTCAAGCTGTTTAAACTGACGCGTTCCTCGTGGGTAGTATATCTATCAAGTACAGCTGGAAGTTCTTTCAGTTTACGTTGAATCTGTCTATAAAGAGTACTGGCTGAAGTACTTCGATTTATTACTTCTCTTAAAAGAGCTGGAAATATATCGACCACAAGTAGACCTAGTCTTGCATATCTATTTCTGCCCTCTGTAATTGGGTTAGATGGAAATGGGTGATCTGCAATATATGCAATACGGTTAAACGCAAGCACAAAGTCTTGGTAGTTTAATACATTTTTTTTTCAGAAGAAAAAAAATTTTTTTCTTGTTTTTTTTTTCTTTTATATGTTGTTTAGTGACTTAAGGAAGTACTTAACCTTCATTTCAATGACATGTTTTTTATTTTCTTCTTTTGAGATATGTATATAGACAAATTTAAAAAATATAAATGTACGCATTTCATACAAAATGAAAAAAAAAATCAATAATTGCAGTTAAGGTTAGATCTATTGCTGATCCATTTGAAAATTTATGTCTCTTTGAGTGCAAAAAAAAAAAATGTTTTCAGGACCAAAAATCCAAACTTAGGAACAAACTGCAGAAAACAAAACTTCAAAAGTAAGTCCAAAATCACCTGAATTCAGAGAATTGGTTAAATTGATGTGTAGCAGTTAAACCAACAACATTTTTTTGTTCACCCAGATGTTCTAATTTGTGATCAAATCACATAGAATAGTTTTAGATGCTACCTTAACAGTATATAGAGATGTTTCACTGTGTTCCTTAATTTAATCACTTATGAGATTGTCGCATTCCGGTCTTGGTTATTCATCAAATATTTTGCACAGCTCTAAAAAACTTTTTATCATTATCAAACAGAAAAATCATTTTTGATTGTTTACAACAAAAGAAAAGCAAAGAAAAATTTTAAAAAGTTAACTTTATTGACATTATTTTCAAAACTATTATAACTTAAAAACCAGGACAAAGCATATATTCCAGATCTGATAAAACTGAAAGACTCTAGGAGCAACCAGCCTTTAAATATGTTTTTGGTTTCAATGGCATATTGAACACGAGGTTTGTTTCAATATGTCTGTGTATTCAATCTACACAGATCATCATTTTCGGGTGTATTTGTTTTCTTTTTTTAAGCAATTATTAACCTATATTCAATAATGTACATTAGAGCCATATCTAATGGAGGCATTTAAAAATGTTAAAGAACTCCTAAAACAGTCTTTAACCTTGTTTAGCGCTGTGTGATGTGTGTAGTGACGTCAAGTTGGTGTAGTTTTTTTAATGTTTGAGATTTTCAAGATATGTTTCAATAAAATATGTTAAAGTTTAAATACGGTCTGGTGACCACGATTTATAAAGATTGCATTTGACTCACTTCCTTCAAAAACACCCATTGCAGTCGTGATATATATATTTTAGTGTATTGAATTCTTTGTTCGTTGACACAAATGATTGAAATCGACACTTGCCGTTAGTTTTTTTTTTTTTTTTTTTTTTTTTTTTTTTTATCGGCGAAATATCTTTAGTTTAAAAATAACTAAATACCGAGGTTACTGTGAATTTACTTTCTGCATATGCGCATTCCGACAACTTATGTCTCTTCAGTGCAGATAAAATCTAAATGTTTGGAAGACCATATACCCAAAAGATATTTAAAAACTGATAGAGAACAAATAAAGGTCGTAATAATTAATCTTTTACAATGAGCAATATTAAGAATGTTATACCGTTCTTTGTTTTATCAAGGTATATCGTTTCAGTTGCTCATTAATCGTATTTACAAAGCATTGGAAAAAAAACTTTGATAACTTATAACAAAGAACTATAACAACATATTTCAAAAGGAATACTAGTATATTTCCTAAATAAGTGAATCAATGCAAAATTTTCTTTTTGTAGTTCATTTGCCTATTTTCCTCTTTGTTTCTTTTTTTATCCGATGTTGCCATTGTCCTTGGATTATTCGTTTTGGACATCACTTAATTCATAACAAATGTTCAGTCAAAGTCGTACAAGAAAACACTACGCCTACCACTTCATGGGTAAAGTACCTTTGGAAAGAATTTGACATAATAGTCACAAATGAACAACAGATCAAAGTAAGTATTATCAATAGCAGTGACATATATGGAGCAACGGCAGTAGAATACCGAAGGGACAAAGGAGTGAAATTTACAAAAATCGAAGTCCAAAGGCATGGCCAAAACGAGAACACAGAAAACAATGACGCCTGACACAAAACAACGACGCTAGACAGACGCAAAGCACAGAAACAGAAATCACAACATTCAAAACAAAGTACTCACAATGTGAACGCCATGCAGTGAAACTGAGAGTGACATCAGGTGCTCCGGAAGGGTAAGAATGTCCTGCTCTGTTAACAGCACCAGTCACACGGTGAGTGAGGCATATATACTAGTATCTTTGAAATATCTGTTAGGTAGCTGATTGGTTAATGTCATTTGCTAACCCTGAGACAAAACCAATTGAAAATCATCATACATATTACTTATCTAACCCTCAAACAGTACCAAGTTAAATTTTGAAAAGCTTTTGTAATCATCGAGTGTTCAAACATGGACAAGGACAGATAGGTACCACAAACATAACTAGCGAAGACAAAACTAAAATATAACAAGACAGTACAAAAAATTAAACCACTCGCAGTGTGAACTCCCATAAAAACCGAGAGCGACATCAGGTGGTCCGAAGGGTTATAAGGTGAGGGTCAGACAGAAAAATGTCAGACACCCAAGGGTAAGATTTCAAGTACTCGGACGAAGCTTGCCGAGTCCGAGACGCCAGAAATCTTGCCCGAGTGTCTGAGATTTTTTGTCTGACCCTCTCAATGGTGTTTGATTATTTTTCTCCCCCTCAGCATCCAAAAATAAAAGAAAATCACCGTCGAAACGTCATTGTTGACATCAGTGAATTACTTCCCTTTACACTACGTCATAAAGTATGGAGCACGCGCCCGAGTTCGGGGTTATTTCGGTGCCGACGATTTAGGCATTTATGATGTGTTTTAATTCAAATTTTGGCGTTCTAAGGCAGTCAGTATACTATTTAATACTTTAAATTATATTATTTTCGGTTCATGTGGACTAAGCTATGTATATTGTTATGATATAAAAACTCGCGGGAATATACGCGTGTAGCTTGTCTTACACCCCCCTGTGTAAGACAGAAAAATCTTGCACCTCGAAAACAATGGATTTCCTTGTCCGAGGTGGGAGAATAATACAATCTAACACCATTGAAAGTTCAAGATCAAGAAATCTCAGACACCCAAGGGAAAGAGTTCAATATTTCTCTGACGAGGCTTGCCGATTTATAGAACCATTGAAATCTTACCCGAGGGTGTCTGAGATTTCTAAATCTTGCATTTTCAATGGTGTTAAAAATTGATTGTTTTTCTCACAATTATAAACAAAATACAGGTTCATGTACAACCAGACTATAGTTGACGTCTACCATGTCTAAGCAACTTACTATGACGTCGATAACGTAATAATGTATTTCCTCACGTGAAATTCTTATCTCACCCGTGAGTTGAGACAAGGATATCTCAAACGGCTAAAAATAGGTACTGGCTTGTCTCAAATGTGAGAAAAGCATTTCCTGCTCTGTTAACAGCACCCGTCACACTGTGAGTTGGTCAATCCAGGAAAATGTCAAAGTCGGTAGTAAAATCAACGATACTAGTGACCTTTTTAACGGATAAAAAGTAGTTCTAAATAAAATGGACAATTCCATAAATGTGAGAGTTCATTATAAACTAAGAAATGTTCGTAAGGAATTTTTGGAGGACTGGCTTACTACATATATGTTTTCTCTTTTCTTTTAGGCTGGTGATATGGTATGAGTATTCGAATGCAAATCTGTAATGTCATTTTGAATATTCCACTAATTTAGCTGCTCCTTTTCATAGGCTGTTATATACTGGAGAACCTGGTTAAAAGTTAATTGGGTCTCCTGCACATATTTCATTTATATATTGGTTGAAATATAAAAATACACAGAGTTGAATGATCCCTTCAAATTCTATAAACATAAAGTATTTGGTTATAGATCAATTAATGAAACTTATTTTAGTTTTCAGATTACAGTATTTACTTGATATTTATGTTTCAAGCAAGATATGTTGCAGACGTATATAATTTCAAATAAAAAAAACTTTGAGAGAATGAACAAGATTGATTAATAAATCCTATAGAAAACAATTACAAGCTTGGTTATGTTTAAGTGTCTCAAGTAAGAAAATCATAGAAAACAAAACAAAACTTGGACACTGTGAACATCTCTGTACAAAAAAAGGAACTATAATTTGAAAAAATAAAACTACAGAGATTTATTTTGACGAACCATTCAATCCATCATGAGGATGTGCAAATTGCAGTTTTAAATTTGTCTGAGAATTGTGGAGAGATGATATGCAAAACAAGGTAGTGTGGTAAGCAATCCTGTGAAGTTTCATGGAAACCGACAGAAAATTAAAAGAAGTCACTAGGATTGGTTTTGGTTTTTGCATTGAACCTTTCTGGACGTGCGTAAATAACAAAATGCCGAGATAAGTGTGAATTAAGTTTCTGCATATGCATATTTCGACAACATGTTTCTTCAGTGCAGATCAAATCAATACATTTGGAAATCCATGTGTAAAAGATGATAGAGAACTGTAAGGTGACACTACCAACCAATAAATCTGCTAGAGTTTAAGACAAATCGGCAAACGAATACCGAAGCAAAAATGATGAATGGGGGATTCCAAAATCAAAAATTCAAAATCAGGGCAATTCATATCAAACACGAATTGAGACAGCATGACGAAGCCAAAACAAATAAACAAAGATGAACAAGAACGCCACAAAACTAAAGCACTAGCAGAGTGCACCCCACAAAAACTGAGGTATCATCAGGTGCTAAGGAAAGGTATGCATGATCTTCTCCACGATAGCAAATCTTGAGTATATGCTTTAGTAAATATAAGACATTTAGGATAGAAAAATAATAAGCCACTCTTTCGAATAATAATTATTGTTTCATCTCTAAACAGTTAAATTGATTAAGTGTTAGTTGCAATTGAGTTATTTTTGAAATACTAATATTCTTTCAGTAACAGCATTAAATACATTAAAAGCAATAACCAGCATATGATACCATAAAAAATCACTACATCAAATAATGAAATCAAGTATTTCAATGAAAAATATATTTAGAAAATGAAAATAATCGTTTTATCTTGTATTTATTAAAGTATTATTAAATGGGTATTTTCATAATTGCCCTGTTATGTGTCCGAGGTCTGTAATAATGGTCTGGGGATAGCTGTAATGGCACGAGGCAACGCCGAGGGCCATTACAGCATTCGAAGGCCATTTTTTCCTGACCGAGGACACATAACAGGGCCATTATGAAAACGCCCATTTCTTAAAACTGTTCTTAACCATATTGGTTAACTTAAATATATTTATAAGTGAATGTAATGTATCTAAAATAATTTTCCGGAAATTCATTTTTTACTTGAAAAGTCGTTTGCGGGATCAAATATCTGAAACAAAGAAGTATCTATATTTATTGCATATCAGTTAAAAATTCTGAGATTGCATTGGGTTAGTACTGATCAGCTGACATGTAGAATTATAGAGTATTGAAAGCGCCGGTCCAATTTTCTGATATTGACGGTCAATATCGGCTCGAAATCGGACCGCCGGATTTGAGTCAATTTCCATTGAAACTTACTTCAATCAACCAATAGAAACAACAATTAACATTAAATTTCGGTGTTTTGGATAAAGTATGGTAACATTATTTCACAAATATTTTCACAAATATTAATTAAATGTTTAAAAATGACAACTTGGAAGTTAATTCAGTGGAAAACAGTTTAAATGAGAGCCCATATTTGTGAAGATCGTTTTTTTTTTGTTAGATGATTAAACATTCTAGCTGCAAAAGAAGACACTTTTGAAATTAAAGCAACTATGGCTTTTGAAAAAAGTCAATTTTCTTGTTTTACATATTTCACTATTTGTTTATTACTATTGTTGAATAAAGCACCAGCTGCTTTTTTGTTGTATAGTGTAGATTAATATTTCTTCAATGCAATAAACACAATAGTAAATGACATTATTGGCAATATCACAAAATTTGGGCTGCCCACGGGTTGTGATATGGACCAGGAAACTGATATGACCCTCGCCTTCGGCTCGGGCCATATCTGTTTTCCTGGTCCATATCACAACCCTTGGGCAGTCCAGATTTTATGATATTGCCTTCAATGTCATTTACTATTGTGTAAATGATTTTACCCTGTTTAAATACAAAAAATTTTGTTTTAAAAATCAAGGAATGATGTATATCTTCGAATCTCTTGTGATGGGATGAGTGAAATGCGAACTAAGTCACATGTAGGATCAAATATCTGAAACAAAAAAGTTTCTCCATACAGTTGTATTAGGATTAACCCCAATGGACAAAAAACTTTTTTGAAAAAAAATCAAGAAAAAGGTTATTTTTTATTCCTTATGATGAGATGAGTAAAATGAGTGGTCGCAAGCAGGTTCAAATATCTGGAACAAAAATGTTTATTCACCATACAGCTGAATTACGGTTTACCGCTGAAGTACAGAAAGAAAACAACTTTTTTAAAGCAAATCAAGAAGAGGTGTATATTTTGTGATCCCTTATGATAAAATGAGTAAAATCAGTGGTCATAAGTAGGGTCAAATATTTGGAACAAAAAAAAATATTCTCCGTACAGCTGAATTAGGGTTTACCGCTGAAGTAAAACAAACTTTTTTTCAGAAAATCAAGAAAAGATGTATATTTTCTGACCCCTTATGATGAGATGAGTAAATGTGTGGTCACAAGTAGGGTCGAAAATCTAAAACAAAGATGTTAAGCATAATACATGATGCGGCTCCTAATTCAGGCAAAGTATGTCAGACCACACTAAAAGAACTACAAATACAATAAAAATTTTATTTTCAATTTTCTATTACTTGTTCAATACAAAGAATGCAGAAATAATTTGTAATTTATTGTAAATATATGATACAATCATAATTTTGCATTTTACAGACACCAAGTGAAATACACAACCGCCATCTTGAATCCTGTAATGGCCCTGCTAATTTCATAATGCCCTGTTATCTCGTAATGGCCCTGTTGTTATGCATACTTGTAATTTATAAAGGCAATGCATTTTTTTACATATTTTATCATAACTGGTTAATAATGTATATTAAAGCTTACTGACCTTCAATTATAGCATGCGTATGCAACTTTTCTATCAAAACGGAAACTTCTGATGCCTCCATAACAACTTCCGATTCAATTGCTGATAAAATATGACTACTTTCTCCGAGGACAGATTCTACCCTTCTAATGATATCTTTAAACTGCTGAAGAATTGTCAGATACGTGTCTTCCTCTAAAAGGTCAGGGGTTGTAGAAATAACGATATTTGTTAACTGACGGATGCGTTCAATGTCGTCTGCTAAGGTGACGTCGTTGTCTTTTGGTGCATTTCCCCATGTCTCTCTTGGTGGATCGAACCAATGATGATATCTGAAGAATTTGTAACAAAGAAGCAAAGGAAACTTTGAATATCCATATGTTTCCATTTGATCCAGTATAATCTTTTCATCTTCTGATAATTTCGATCTAAGGTCGTTGTTATGTCTGAAATTACTACACGCCCACCTCGTAGCTGGAGAAATTTTATCTAAAATAAAATGATATATTTTTGGAAACAGATGGAGTACAATTTTTCCAAGATGGGCCAGCTTTTGTTCCATTTCTTTTCAATGCTGGTTTTCTTGACGAATTCAACAGAGAATGAAGTAGTTCTCACATTTTTAAAACAGAAGCATCCTATTTTTCTTCATGGTCACAAACAGATGAAAATGAAGCTCTGTACATTTTCCCTAAAATTTTGGATTCGATTATTACCTGGAATTATAAAATGGGTGCAAAGTAAAAACCAATGTTAAAAATAAGGCATGCCATAGAACTGGTAGTTAAAGTTAAATATTGCAGATAAGAAATGTGTATAACATATTCTGGGTTGACAGTTGGGTTAGATAAAACTACAAAATACCAAAATTTCAGTGAATTCGGGTTCTGTAGTTTCGACGTCAAATAATGCTCACTCTTTCTGTTTGGAAACTTAAGCACGGAACTTTTTATTTTCAGGGGAAGGGTGTTATTTATAAAATAAAACAAATTCTGGTCCTGACTTTTGATAAAACAAAAAAATCTCTGATGAGCATCTGTGTTGAATGAAAATGTTAATTTGGCCTTCACCCTGTCCGCTAGAAAAAAAGGCTTCCTCAACATAGTTTCTTTATTAGTGGGCAAAAACAATTTTCCGGCTTAGATGAAAATCTCTTAAGAATACATTTCGGCTCAGAAAGAGAACCCTTTGTGAAACTAGCATTTTGAATGCTTTCCCCTATATCTCAGAAAGTCATGTAATCACATTCTCCATGAAGTCGTGTAATATCATGTTCTCGAGTATTGGAAATTTGAAAAAAGCGTTGGCATCGAAAACAAACAAAAAATTACTCTATAAAAAAAACGTTTTTTTTTTTCTGTTGCAAGTTATGTTTTGCTTACAGCAATATGTAGAAACCAAATAACAAAAGGATCCCATGTCCATTTCTTAAGGCGGTCTCATAATGCCCACCTAGCCGATATGAGAGTTCCTTTAAATAGACTCTGCGAACACATTTCGGACTTGCATTTTTTAAGGAATGTTTGTTTGTTTTATTTTTTAGAAAAGCGTGATTCAATTTGTTGATTATGTTTTGCCTTCAGCACTTTGTATAATCAGGATTGTCATGGGAACCTCCTTTTTTACTTCGTTTTGTTTTATTTTTCTTGAAAATGGTCCATAATTCCCAGAATTCTGGTTTGGAAGTTTATTTTGGATACTATTGTGTTCTCGTCCACATTTTTTTGTTGTACATTGCCATTTACTTATACCAGGTATTCACCGACCAAGTAGTCAGTACTTCATTGCTGACACGAACACCGATTAATATTGGAAACTTGCAAATATCCGAATTTTAGAAAATATATAAACCTTGTGCATAATTCTTTGGCTTGTCATTTAGATCCTAAAGGTTTTTTAATGGTGTTTCACATATTTTATTTTGATCTGCATGGAAGTGATATTAGTTGTCAAAACTGCCATATGCAGAAACTAAAATTTACACTTACTTCGGTATTTTTGTTTTTTTTAAGTTCTGTTAAACTGGTTTATTTCTATTTCTGTTTTGAGTTTTGAATTGTGTCAATGTTATGTGTTTGTCTCCCTTGCATTTACTCCATATCCTTTCATAGTTTATTGCATTGCAAAAACATGTATTAATTACATGATAATTGAAATGAAAAGAAAGTAGGTCTGAGCATCTATGTAGGGGACATAAATCACAATTTTGTGTCAATGGTAGAATTTTTTTCCTATTTATTGTGTTGAAACTTTGAAGAAATCGATATATAAAAAATATCCAAAGTGAAATACCAAGCAAGTCTGAGTATCAACTTTGAGGATGTCATAGATATAACTAATAAAAATATGTAAACTGAACTTACAGAAACTTATCAAAAAGGAATGATGCATAATACATGTAGAATCCCATAAACACTTTCTTATCCATGAAATACTGTTGTCGACAGTTTGTTTTGTCTATTAACACACAATATGTAATTATATAATTAAAGCAGTTAAAACGTTTTTAATAAAGGAACACTATCCTTATAAAGCTGTCACCGCACGAATATGCAACTAAATATGCTTTTGTGAATCAATAGTGTATGACGTTGCACAACAATTGATTAAATCAAAATATGACAGACATAGCAAAAAGCATTCTTTACATAAACTATAGGGACAAGTCAAATAAATAAGATATTATGATGATAATGTTTATTCAAAAAAAATCATTATCCAAGATAATTTGCAACATTATTTCTATCGTAAATGTAAACTTCAAATGTATATGCAAAGTTCATATGCATGTGCATAATGTAATTGTAGAAATTTCAATATATTTCAAATAAAAGGAACTTTTAAACATGATAAGGTGCGACTATACAACACTTTTTTCACGGATTGGTAAATATAGTACAGAAATAACCCAAGAAATGGGTAACAAAATACAGGAGTTAATTTACTGTATTGTTTTAACTTTGGTAGCCATCTTGCAATGAGTTTGCTAAACTCTACGTTACCTATTTTTCGATTGGTCATGGTGAATCCTAAAAATTCCTTACTCAACATTTTGATTTGATTTATGTTTAAAAGCCGTCTCAGTCTTTCTATTAATAGTTTTCATTATTGTATAGCAACATATTATTTCCCTAGGAAAGCAACCAAATGAAAGCTTGCAATAAATTTCCATATTGCACTAGTACACATATGACTTAAATGTCATGACGTCATCGACAACTAAAATCCCATTTTTAGCAGAAATTTAAGCGTTGTTATACAATAAAAGGGTTATTGCATGAATAATGGGGAATATTATCCCTCGTAGAAGATATATTGCACTCGCAAGCTCGTGCAATATAAAATTCTACTCGGGACAATATTCCCCAATATTCATGCAATAACCGTATATTTTTTTTTCTTTCTTTCTTTCTTTTTCTTTTTATTTTTTTTTTTTATTTTTATTATTTTTCTTTTTGCAGATGCCTTATTGTGACAGCGGTTATAAACCTATAATGGTATATTTATTGATGAAGTTCGAAGTACAAAAATTTTGTATAACTACACTGATAGCCACCAAATATTACTTAACTCGGACTTTCTATTGGCTGTATGACGGGTTCCACGCATTGATCAGACTATGTTTTACTTTCAAGGGCGTTTGATGATTCCAAGATTTTTTTGGGTGTTTAAAATACCAATGCTTTGATATTGTGGCGTTCTTGTTCATTTTTTTTTATTCGTTTTGTTTTGTTATGTTTTTTTTTTTGTTTTTTTTTTTTGTCATTGTCATATTGTCAGTTGCTTCACATCTGAATTGATTTGTTTTTGTAATTTTATCATAGATTTGTCAGTTCTCATATGCATTAAACGCTGGCAGTTATCATTAAATATATTTATCATTCAAAGCAGTATGTATTTGCTTATATATTACAACATAAATATCAAAGATTTTTTCGTCCTGCAACTAGTATTGCAGCGTCAATTATGTTATTTTATCTGGGTAAATTATGTGAATGATGAATGAAAGGATATGGCGTAAATGCACATGAGACAAAGTCTCTTCATTAAATACATAGTAAAAAACAAACAAAAGAACAACGTTTTTATTGTTGTTCTTCATCTTGAAGTCACGTGAGCTCTTCAATATTGTTCGACTTGTTTTATGTCCGTCTTGAAGGTAATTATTCTGCCGACGTACTCTGGAAACTTCTATTTTCCTCTGTTTTGTTGACTTTGTTATCTTCATGTTTGGATTAGGCAGTCGGTCAATACTTTTTCTTATATAAACCACAATGTGAGGATATGAAGTAAATTGACATGAGACAACGTCACTATAGATACATGGTAGAACCAAACAATGGAACAATGCTTTATAATTGTTCCTCATCTTGAAGTCACCATAAGCCTTTAACAATGAGTCTTGATAATACCTCATAGCAAGTTCAAGATTACACCTACCGTCGGTTTGAGGGAAATTCAGTGCTAGATGTCGAACAGCTCCACATTAATGTCTTTACTAGTTATGGATGCGGGATCGTCAACAAACATAAGCTTAACTGGCAAAGTGCTCTTACAATCAATTTTATGCGTTGCCCGACAAAGCACAAATGTTTCAGGCTAGTGGACACTTACGATACATAGACAAACACAGCGCTTTCATCATGTCGATTGTAGGAAAACTTTCCATTTTAAAATAGTGTGATGTGGGCACAGCAAATAGGTGCCCAGAATATATTTTTAAATTATAAAAAAATAATAAAATTTGAAATTATTTTTCATGGATCGATGATAGTTTTACCATATGAGAAATTCTCTCAAGAGCAAGTATACCATAACTAAAATATAAAGAGAGCATACATATCTGGCACGGGGAATCCTTTTACGTACTCCTCACTGCAGGAGACAGAAACTTCAGTCAGTTTAAGATAAACAATAAAAAGATATGTAGTAAATGCACATGAGACAAAGTAACATGATTGTCCAAAATATCATAAGTTTGTTTAATTGCGAATTGCTTGCAGCACTATTTACTTTATTTAGAATTATCAGACAGAAGTTGACTAAGTAATATTTGATATATTTACTAGTAAACAAAAGAAACGATACACAGTTCATTTTGTAAATATTTTTGTATTTGGCAATTAAAGTTTTTATTTAAGTGTATTTATGTATTTAACGTCAAAAAGCATTTGTTTAATTTTATTTTCAAATCAATTCCGAAAAGGACACGATGGAAATCCGGAATGGTAGTTTTCTGCCCGACGATCGAGTAAACCATAAACTTTTCACAGGTAAACAACTGCCATCTTAAAGGTAAAAAACAATCTCTCAATTTAATGGCCCGTTCATCCAAAATAAGCGTAAACAAGGATTTTGCGCGACTAAAAATTAAAAGATATGGTACAAATTCTAATGAATTTGCTGGAACTCTCTAAGATAAGGATTTTTGGGGAATTCTTGTAGGAAACCATGCTTTTTGATGAATTTTAGTCAAAAGATATTTCAGATGGTTTGATTTTAAACATTTTTGATTCCAATCCTGGGTAATGTCCTAAAACTCTTTTTTTTTTCTCGGCGAGATTCTACCAAGAAACCAAACTTTTTGAATACCTTTTACTGAAGGAGTTATTATTAAAAATTTTTATTCGGAAATTTTCATTCACATTTTGGTAAATTTTCTGGTACTCTAAAATAAATTTTTATTTATTTATTTTTATTATTTTTTTTTTCGCGTAATGTGCTCGATTGTAATCCTTGCCAAAATATTTTGGGCACAGCCATCCTTGATGGTTGAGATTACATAACTTGAGGAAGAAAATCCAACAAGGAAATACGAAAAATTTTCGGAAAAATAAACATCTAAGAGAATGATCAAAAAACACTTAAGATCTCTTCTTTTTGACTGATTAGTTAAAGACAGAGCTATTTACAAGGTAGGTACCCTTTGTTTTAACTTAATTTTCTAAAGTTTAGATCATGCAAGTTTTCAAATAAAATTAGTTTTTGGCCCAGAACCGAAGTACTGACTACTGGGTTGGTGATTACATTAGGGGACTAACAGTCCACCAGCAGAGGCATCAGCCCAGTGGTAGTAAATAATAAAGTATCGAAGTCACTGTAAATTTTAGCTTCTGCATAATGCCATTTCAACAACTAATGTCTCTTCGGTGCAGATCAAAACAAAACATTTAGAAGGCCATAAACCGAAATATGGGTAAAGCTGGGAGAGAACAAATAACTAATATAATCGTATTTCCACCTGCTTTGTCTTTTTGCCTCTTGGACTTTGAATTGACAATTCTGTTCTGTAATTTTATTATTACCTCCACTTTCTATTCAGCTTTCATAAATTCAAAATTTAAGGTAAACAAATAAAAAATGTTAATAGAAAAATTCTCTTTTCCTTTTCAACCTTCTTCAAAATAAAACATGTTAACACGAACATAACCTGCACACATAGACAGTATAGGGCCACTTTTATAGTACACCCGAAAAATTATTGTATTTTCGTTTTAACATAAGTTTCATCTTTTAAGCTCCATAACTTTTTACAGATAAGTAAAATGTACAGAAATTTGGTATCAAATTAAAGCTAATTTAATATGCTTTACAATGAACACAAGTTTGGGTACTTTACACCAATTTTATGATCTGGGGATCCAAAAAATCTACCCCTACCCCTGAAAAAAAATTGCGAAAATTTCGATTTTAGGCTGTCAATTTCTTTAAGATAAACAACCCTCGTCATTTGATCTAGTTTTTATGCCTTACTTATCAGTTGTGATACAATGTTAGAAAATAAATCCATAAATCCATGGACTTTAAGTCCATAAAAATTTGATTTTCGTTATAAAATTTTTGAAAAATCGAATTTTTAGGAATTTTAGATTTTTCACAATTTCGACTTTTTGACTTAAGGGTCGTAAAAATTTGAATATATATTTAATAATTGCCGATGCAATAATAATTTATGATATGCTAGCAACAAATCATACGCAAAAATTTTAGTTTCAGATATATTATAGGTTCATAAATGTCAAAATTAGCACCCCTCCCTTTAAAAGTTAAGAGAAAATTTGAAATATTCATGCTCTAAATGATAAAAAGATAATGTTCAATGGGAATTCTAGCGTGTATTTCACTACATCTGACATGCAGAAGATCATTTAAGTAGATTTAAACTTTTTAAAAGGTCTGATTTTGACTCTTCTGTCCGAAATTGTATGCAAAAGGGGAATTTTCCGTTTTTCAGAATTTCTGCTGTATTGACTTTGAGATGTAAATACTTGAAATTGATATATAACTTAAAAATGTTGATTAAATATCGTTTCATCATATCTAAACAATTAGAAAGTATACTTTTAAGCCTTTTAGACTAACTACAGTCTCAAAAATTACAAACATATTACCCCTTTCCACACATATTCAACACAATTTATTTCATTTTATTCAGCTTGAAAAGCTTTTAACATTATATAAAGGTCCAATGACATATCATTTTCAAACACCAAAACACACAGAGCCTCCCATTTATCAAAAATAAGATCATGTGCCCGGTTTATGGGCAGTTATTCAGCGATTTAACTTTGAATTTCGGAAAATTCTGAAATACTGAAAATTCCCATTTTTCACGATAATCGTCCAAAATACATGTGTATTCAATTTTACCCATATTTTTGGTGTCAAAATTACATATTATGATGTATCAAATCCATCTTTTGCAAAGAAAGTAAAACATTAGTATGCTTTGTTCATTTATATGTACAGACGATCATATTTTGGAGATTTTTAAGTTTAATTTTGTAGGGGTAGGGGTAAGATTTTTAGTATTTAGAGACAAATTGAACACTCCTTATTTTTCTAAACAGTGTTTTTAAATAACATATGTATCGGTTAAGACAATAAATTGGCATATCTGCAGATAAATCCTCCAGATTTGCCACATTTAACGATTTAAAAGTGAATTTTGGATATATCGGAAATGCTAAAAATTTCCATTTTTTATCAATTTTGGACAAAATATTGAGTTTAAGCTGACAACTGGGATTTGAAATACCAAATCATGATAGTATTCATGCAACTGTGTTATATGCAACGCAGAATTTGCGTGTGGTCGTTATTTTTATCCCATATTTAACAATAGACTATGGACAAATCTGAAATACTGAAAATTCCAATTTTTCATCAATTTGCGGAGAAATATTGAGTTTTAGTCGACCAATGGGTGTTAAAATACCAAATCATGATGTAATTCATGCAACATTGTAATATTCAACAGACATTTTGCATGTTCTGGTTATTTGTATTTGAACATAGACCAAAAAACACCTATTTCAGGGAAATTTTGGTGGGGTAGGGGTACAATTTTCGGTATTTAGAGTCACATATAACACTCCTTGTTTTTCTAAACTATGTTTTCAGACAACTAATGTATTGCTTAGAACAATTAATTGGCATATCTATTGCGATTTAACAGTGAACTATGGACAAATCTGTAATGTTGAAAATTCCCATTTTTCATCAATTTGGGGATAAATATTGAGTTGCATTCGACCAATGGCTGTTAAAATACCGAATCATGATGTAATTGATGCAACATTGTCATATACAACAGACATTTTGCATGTTCTGGTTATTGTTATGCGAACATAGACCAAAAATCACCAATTTCAGGGAAAATTTGTTGGGGTAGGGGTAAGATTTTCGGTAATTAGAGTCACATATAACCAATGTTTAAAGACAATTTATGTATTGCTTAGGACAATTAAATGGCATATCTGCAGATATATTCTACACCTTTGACATATTGCGATTTAACGATGAAATACGGACAAATCTGAAATGTTGAAAATTCCCATTTTTCATCAATTTTGGGAGAAATATTGAGTTTTAGTCGACAAATGGCTGTTGACATACCACATTCTGATGTAATTCATGCATTAATGTCATATACACCACATGTTTTGCGTGTTCTGGTTATTTTTATGTGAACATAGACAAAAAATTGACAATTTCGGGGAAAATTTGTTGGGGTAGGGGTAAGATTTTCTGTAATCAGAGTCACATTTAACACTCCTTGTTTTTCTTAGCAATGTTTTAAGACACCAAATGTGTCGCTTGGTACAATTAATTGGCATAGTTGCAGAATTATCCTCCAGATTTGGCATATATAACGATATAGCAGTGGACTTTGGACAATTCTAAAATTTTGAAAATTCCCATTTTTCACCAATTTCGGGCAAAATATTGAGTTTAAGTCAACAAATGGCTGTTAAAATATAAAATCATAATATAATGTATGCAACATTGTCCTTTACAACACATTTTGCGTCTTCTGGTAATTTTTATGCGAAAATAGACAAAAAATTGACAATTTTAGAGTAAATTTGTTGGGGTAGGGGTAACTTTTATTGATATATGATGTATATATTACCTAAAAACGGCCATTATTTGTTATGATTGTAAAGCTAATATAATAAGCTTTCATTTGATACCCTTTTTAAATGATATTTGTTTACTAAAAATAATATTAGGCAAAAGAAAGACAAAGCTTATTCAAAAACGAAATTATTCAAAGGTCCCTGTGATTGGTATATTTGAAAATAAAATTTTGGTCATTTAAAATATGTTAACATTGTCTTAACCTGTTTTATATTGAAGAAAATAGATTGAAAAGCTAAAAACAATTTTCAGAATAGGAAATTGAGATGCACTTCGGGTTCTCTAGACCATCAAACTTACGCAATTTCAATGAAAATATCAGTTTTTTGTCAATATTTCATTGGGGTGGGGGTACGTTTAATTGCGCTATGGAACGTATTGGGCATACAAATCTTTAAAACTTGGGTTCTTTGGGAAACTTATATAATAAGCAATCAATTGATACCTCGTTTTGATAACTTGAAGGCATTTTGTCAACATTTTGAAGCAACTGAAACAAAAACTTGAACGAAAAACGAAATTTTCCAAAATTTCGGTAGGTGGGTCTAAAAATGGGCCAAATTCCACAAGTGCGTGCAGGTTATGCTCGTGTTAACATGTTTTATTTTGAAGAGGGGATGTATGCGGACTTAAAAAAATGGGTGGGGTTCGGAAGTGGAGGGGGTGCACGGGGGGTTATTCCAGCCCATGGACTATATCAATCGGCAGCAGATTCTGTCATTGGAGGGTTCATGAATGGCCAAGTCATTTTAACAGTAGTAATTTTTCCGTTTTAGATTTAGATTTAATAGTCGACATGTAAATAAGCATTTCATTTGGGCTAGTCCATATTGCCAAAAGAACATAAAAATATAGATTTTGCATGCCTGGCACAAATAAAAGTGACAACAAAGGTCAACCTTGGAACGCGCATTATTTATATATAAAATGGTGGGTTAAACCAGATTCAATGCACACTAACATCCCGCTTATATGACGCTATCCATAGCGTCTGTGTGCCATTGTTTTAGTCTATATCATCAAAACAGAAAATGGATTCAGAGATTTTTTATAAACTTCCCATTTGCTGAAGTCCGTATTACCGAAATACATCATGAACATCACACGTATTTGTTTTAATCAACACTACTAATCAGAACAAGGAAATAGAAATTTTTCCAATCCTATCAAATTTGTTTTAGTCCATATAACTAAACAGAACATAAAAATAGAGATTTCTTTACCCCATATTTCCTAAATCTAAAAAGAAAATAAACGTTAAAAAATGTATTAACGGGAATACAGATATTGATATGATTACGTTTTGTCGATATGTTTTAATGTTTCTTGAATTAATCTGTCTATCATCAAATATTTAAAGTACTAAATTCACTTTCCAGATCTGCCAACTTTGCGAAATGTTCATGGGTAAAACTACACTTAAGATATCATACAACCTATGAAGGGACTTTAAAGTCAATTTCCTGAATTTTCCTGACTACCTTGATAGAGCTCGGTTGCTTACAAATAGGCTACTTAAGCAAAGGTATGTTGCCCATAACTTGAGGTCATCACTACAGAAGTTTTACGGTCGACATCACGATCTTGTGGACCGCTATGAGATATCTGTTTCCCAGATGACAACAGATCTTTCTCTTTGCCACTAAAGTTTGATTTTCCTCTACCGGATTTGACTTTACTACCGGAGTTGACATGTTCAACACGGCGGGTGTCTTATAAGAAGCAGGAGATGCTTATTCTACCGGTGCACCTGATCTCACCCATGGGTTTTTATTGGGTCCTTGTTGTTCATTTTTGTATATGTGCGTGTCTTCATTTTCCTTTCTGTGCCGTGCTCATGATATGTCTTCGTTTCTTCGTTTTTCCGACGTTGCCATTGTCCTTGGATTGTTCTTTTCAGACTGACGGTTCGGTTCTCACTTACCTTAATCGTCCTCATAATATTAGTGACATTACATTTATCATTCAATAAATAAATGACTGTTTTGTCAAGTGAGAAAGAAATATTTGCTATCCATCAATGCATAAAATCATTTTAATTTTAATCATTGTCACATCCCGTGGGTTTTATGATATTATACTGAAGTTTTAGTTCCTGGACATCAAAGGGGACATATTTCACACAATGGAAGCTAGTGCATGATGATTAACTTTAAATACTTCCTGGTATGTATTTGCAGACACTCATTCGCCATGTATTTTTTCACGGCACTTTTGAATGCCTTCGCCTGTCCGTCCGCAAATTCGTCACACTTTTCTATTGACTTTTAAACCTAAAATTCTTGGATTTATGGATTAAAGAACTGTTGCATAAAGTTTGTAAATAACAGAATACCGATGTAACTGTAAATGTAGTTTCTGCATATGGCTATTTCAACATTATTTTATGTTATGCTAAAATATTGATACCTTCTCATTTGAAATGCAGCAGAAAGAAGAAAAATAGCAATTAGTACAACAATGAGCTAAACTCATGCCTCATAGTAAGTTCACGACGACCCCTAGCACCGGTTTGAGCGAAATTCATTGTTAGATATCAAGCAACGCTACATCCATTTTTTTTACTTATGGATGCGGGATGGTCAAAAACATTATATTTACTGAAGAAGTGATTTTACAACTGCTGTCGTCTGTTGGCAAAAAGACTAATAGAAGAAAAACACAACATTTAAACAGTCGCAGGGCACTTATCGAGTCAATAGTAAGAACACTTGGCATAATAAATCATGAAATATGAGCACTATTATCAGATGGTCAGAATAAAAATTGAAATTAAAAAAAAAGAAAAGCCAAAATTTGAAAGTATGAAAGTGCATTCAAGTGAGAAATTTATTTTATATATAGAAAGGTCATATATTAATAATTAAGAGGGTTCGTTACTCAATTTGAAAATAAATAGGATTTCAAATAAATTTGATGTTTTGTTAGAAAATTAAAAAAGAAGTAATTTAGGTGAAAAAAATTGATAGGTTGATGATCTCATTTTTGAGATTTAAGTGATTGAAAATTTGGCGGGAAAGTGAACTCCTCGGATTTTTCATAGGATTAACATTAGCAAAGTTTGACCACGAAAGAGTGTGACAGAAAAAATAAAATTTAATGATTTTTTTAACAGAATGCTTATAGAAATAAATAAAATGAATTTATGGGAAAACATAAGGGGGTCCATGGGCAAAAAATTATCATGCTTTTAAAAGGAATCCCAAAACATGAGGAGCAAACTTTCTTAATGCCATCTGAAATATATTGAAATAAAAAAAGTCGTTTAAAGTGTCCATACCATATCTTTATATTTACCCGTGTGTAAAATGTTGTATTTTTGTATTGCTTGGCCACGGCTAAAGACATTGTAGAAATTAGACCATATTAAACTTTATTATCATCACTCGATCATCAGAGCAAACTAGAAAATAACATAAAAATCATTATTTTGAAAGAAATTAAATAAAGAAAAATATTTGATTTAGTATACAATAAAATTAATATTTAAAATCAATTCGCAAATAAATGAAAAACATGATGTGTAATTGAAACACTTCTGCCCCAATATGTTGTTGAGATGAAACCTTTGTCATGAATAGTAATTGATGTGCTTCTTGGAAATTAATAATAATTATGTATATATAAATTTTGGTATCAACTGAAAAATCAAATCGCCAAACATACATCTGTGAAATAGAAAACCCCTTTTACTTATTATTCAAACGATATACCTATGTTAGAATTTTAAATGAAGAAAACTCTATTGAATAATATAATATTTTATTCATATTACATTCTTTAGATATCCAGAAATATTTTCTGATAGAGGTTTCATTGTTTCTATATGTAAAATAAATTTAAATCTCATACGTCATCAAAATATTGCAGACATTTCTCATATCAATTTGGCTAATTTCCCTTTGTCCAATATAATTCAAATAATTCGTAAAGGTTCCGCGGAACCTAGTGTCTCGCCTGCTCACTCCCCTATCATTCTACTTTGGTCTATATTCAGATGTACTGGCTAAGTAGAATCCCAAGAACCAACTGGTCTTTGACAGTTTCAGGAATATTACCAAATTATTGATTGATTGATTGATTGAATATTGTTTAACGTCTACTCAGCAATATTTCAGCTATATCAAGACGAGAACAAGTTTGTTGATAAATAATCACTTTGGGGTATGGAAATGGCCATGGGACGGGAAATTCTGACTGCCACTGGAAAAGTAGGGTGAAATCGTCAAGGGCGGGGAATTTAGCCTTGTAGCCGATCACCTACGGACCACCCCAAAAAGAGCTTGCTACAAGGGTTCTTTAACGTGCAGGAAGCGTGGCATTTCTTCCAACACGTGGACCTGAGTTTACATCCCATCCGAAAGATGGGTTGTGTATTTATTAATCCCGCACAACCACGGAATGGGTCCTATTTCTATATCCCGGGACCCTCGGGGTCAGCCTCCGTTTAGGAGGGGTCACAACCCGCAAGCCGGAGATACTGGGTCCTATTTCTATATCCCGGGGTTCCCTCGGGGTCCTCTGTTAGGATGGCTCATACTCCAAGCTCAGAGGATGCTGCGGGCCTATTCTTCAGCCGGGACCGCGCACGGCGGCCAAATTATTGAAAATATTGTTTTTTACTAAAATTTATCAAAACACATGGTTGCAAACAAGATTTCCCAATAATTGCTTGTTTTTGAGGGTTTCAGGAAATATACCAAAATTTGAACCATATTTTTCATTCTTAGTTTTCAGAGTTATGTCTTGTATAAAGAAATAGTCAAGATATTTGATTGTATGCAATAATTTCAAAAAGTGTAAGTCTTGGACATTTTCGGAAATTTACCAAAGTTGGAACCAGAATAAAATTCCGAAAGCTTATTGTGCATCTATGAACTATATGCAATAATTCTACATCAAAATTAAAGTCCTTATTCCCAATTTTGTTTAAAAATTTTTTATATATGGACCTAAATAGAAAATTTAGCTAAATTCATTGAAGCGGAAAATATAGGTCAAGGTGACATAATTCTGGTATGGATGTTTGTCATTACTAAAGATGTAACTACTTACTTATTATCATCAGTCTATGGCATGTAGGTGCTGAGATATGGTGCAAACAAAAAATATTCATTGAAAAAACTAAAAAATATTCATTGAAAAAAACTAAGTTCAACTAATGGAAAAATATGGAAAACTTGGAATTATTATTTTTTTTAAATAAAATTGGGAAACAATAATAAGATTGCACTGAACATTGTGTCAAAATTTCATTGATATAGAATATGATTTGGGAAAGTTATTGAAGTTCAAAAAAAGTTTAACATATGGGTTGTTAAGTATTTAGAATCTTTGTTTTGTTATCAATTTAATAAAATTTTCGTAAAAAGGTTGAGGTTAAATACATGAGCTGAAGATCTGCTGCTTGGTTCAAAGGAAAACAAAATTTATGCAAGGGAGATAATTTGATTAAAGGAATTTCACATAGATATCACTAAAAATTAATGTTTACGAATTTATCTCTTTTATTTCAAAGGTGACTCCTATGTTTTATTTTTTATGTGTAAGAAATACATGTATAATGATTCCAAAACACATGCAAAGTATGAACAAAACCTTTCATAGATCCTCACTAAGTCATTTTATTTAATATTTTGAACAATAAAACAATTAGGCATCAACAGGGTCAATTTAACAAAATTCTATAATAGGAAGTTAATATCCCGTAGATATATTAATGTGGATTATATTTTGAAATTCCAGGCAGATTTTATAACATTGTACCTACCGTTTTCCATATGATTTTACTACACTAACCAAAATTTAACAATTTCGAGTTGTTATATACAATTGTGTATCGGTGTGTCAAAACATCTTTTCTGATACATATTTTTTTCAAATTTATTGTTTTTTGTCATCAGCGGGATCATCCTCTGGTGTTTACAGCACAGTTGGTACCAAATTATGCTACCTGCTCTGCTGTTGACACAGGACAGGTGTGACAAGGAAAAAAATCTTGTCTTTTTAATCTTATCATATATACATATATAAATATTTCAACTTGATGTACCGTGTATAATACAGAATTGACTACAGACGCTTCAACAATTTACAATAATTTCATTTTTTGGATTTTATTATTTAATTTGTTTTCTTTTTTATTTTACCCTTCTGTGTGTGTGTGTGTGTGTGTGTGTGTGCTCATATATGTTTGCATTGTTATATGACTCCATTGAGCCGAACATTTGATATTTAAACCTTATTACTGCCACTACTCTATTTTTCTATAATATGTTGACTGTTTCTGTCATCATTGACTTTGCCATGTTTGCAAATCGAAAATTTGTATATTTTTCGTTTGAAACCATAAATGGCATATATCTACTGTCCTTAAATATTCTAGTGTATCATATTAGAGTAGTTAAAAATCAAGATCATTTTTGAGACTTTTTGCATCAAAATTTCAATTTGATGACAAATAAAGACATATTGTTTTTTTTTCAAAACAAGGAAACTGATAGTCCGCGATGAAGATCTCACAAAAATCAGGCATTTTTCACGTGTAAAATTCTACAGACATGACAGATGTTATTGGCGAAATCATTGATCTAAGATAAGAGAGTGGAAAGGTGCAATAGTAACAAATCAAAAAATGACAAAAATGACATATGTTAGCAACGGTGAAATATTATTAATGTCCTTTTTCATATTTATTAAAAGAATATTTTTTTAAATAAGATAAAGTTCTGCTTGACGTTGTATCGGACTGGTTTTTAATAATGTCTACAGATTATTATTCAATCAAATTAATAAATTTTCACAGCCGAACAAACAACTTCACAAATTATACATGCAAGAGAAAAATTGCCAACTTACAATTTTATTATGTACATAGAAATAAAGATACCTCACACATTTCTTTAGTCCATATTACCCAAAAAGAAGTCAGAAAAAGATAAATTTTCATCTCTATTACATTTGGTTATGTTAATATTGCCGAAACGGGGCAAGAAAATAAGACTTGTTGATACCCGGCATATTTGCTTTAGTCAATATAGGCCTCTTAAAAGAGGAAATTGGTCCGCACTTTGGTTTCTTTAGTTAGATACAATCAAACACTTCTGGTTATCAACATGTGGTAGAGTTGGCTATTTGGAGTTATCTTCCTTTTATTTCTGGGTTTTTAAAATTGACCAATAATTATTACATTTTTGATAACATTATTTTAATTTTTGTACTTCATGACGTTAAAAAATATAGATATTTGTTAAATTGAATAATTTTTAGATGCAATGGTCTTTAATTTCCTAATTTTGTTATTTTAGATTTCCTTTAGCTCACCTGACTCAAAGGGTCAGTGTGAGCTATTGCCATCACTTGGCGTCCGTCGTCCGTCGTCTGTCGCCTGTTAACTTTTCACATTTTCATCTTCTCCTCTGAAACCACTGAAGAAATGTCTTTCCCGATAGTTTTGACTAGAACGGCGTATCACACATATCTGTCACATTTTCGTTAGTTTATGTTAATCAAAAAGATAATGAAAATAGAAATTTGTCATACCGTCATTTTTTTACTCCTTATCATTTATTTACCAAGTCATATTTTAGAACTCCAGATCTTGTACCTATTTTGTTATGGTGGGGAATGAGATTATACACTTTAAAGCAACAATTTTCATTGGGTTTAATGAACATTTTATTTTGTTTTGGAAGATTGGTTACACCGAGGGATCTTTTCGGAAATGTTATGTCTTTGAGCACTCCGAAAATTAAAAAAAAATAGAAGTCAGCTACTTTTGGTATGTAATCACATATTGAGCGCTTTGTCAAATCGTTTTGAAAATTGCAACAAAACTAAAACAAACATTGAGAAAGGCTAAATGTTCATTACAACCATATCAGCCTTAAGCACCGATGCAACATATTTACCTTGATTGTTAGGACCATTTCCAGGAACGAATTCGGGTAATTGGCGTAAATAAGTCACAGCAGAACATTTTAAATAGGTAAAGTGTGTTACATTATATACAATGTACAGAGACCTCTGAAATTAAGGCTACATGCGTAGTTATTGAGTTTCTTTCTGATATTTTGTGTCCATTTGATTTTTTACCGACCAACGATGAGACTTTTAAACCGTCTGATTAAATCAATCCGAGAAAAATAAAACAGCAGCAAAAACTAGAATGACACGGTACAGACCATCTGCAAACTTCAAAGATGATAGGTTAAATCGCACACTGAAGAATTCATTGAGGTGCGTGTTTCAAAAAAGATGATTGAGATCAATAGGTACCTCAAGTTGCAGGGGCAATTAGATCTTCAGTTTTCCGTAGCACCGGGTTCACACCAAACACGTCTTCTCTTTTCTAAATATATTTAAGCTGTTCAAAGAACAAACCAGTAAAGTAGTTATTAAAATCACCAAATACGGAGAGAACATCTGAAAATTGGTATGACTGTGGAGCTTATATGTATACAGACATGTTGGTACTGTGTATGTATGTGTCCACGGTGCCATTTACTGGGAAGATGTAGGTACTTGTATAATTCTAGTTTCAGTATTATATATTTATTGTATTTTACCATGTTGTGAAAATCCGCGGATTCATTTCATACTTCCACGAAAAAGAGTTTTCTAAAAATTGATACAAGTGAGAATAATTTAGATAAGTGACTTTACATGAGATAACTGATACAAAATAGTATAAAGCTGAGTATGAATTTCCGTCCTTTTCAAAATAGTAAAAAAAGTTTATGGAGCAGTATCAATGCAAATAAAAAAAAGTTTCTTCCCAATAGCGGATGCTGAACCTGCTGTTTTTAAAAAGTTTTAAGTATTTTTTACACTTTTCAATGAAGGAAAAGATTTCAGTGTAGATCAACAGTTCACATAACTGAGTTTTTCATATTAGGTAAGAAATGAATATTTTTTATACATATAAAATCGTAGATATGAAAGGATAGGAACCTTGAGAAGTCATACAGATTTTTTTATTACGTCTGTGTAATACAGAATATTATGTCTGGGGAATACCTACCTTTTCAGTTTATGGAGTATATATTTGACAGTTGATTCGATACTGTCGAGCAATGTAGTTCGTACAGTGATTTTTTGAACAGAGCAAAAACACTGTCACAAAAACTGCTTAGTCAGAGATTTGTTCAGCCTATGTTGAATTTCATCCAGAAATTCTAAGGCCGTCACCATAACATCATTGAAAGATATGACGTGTAAGTTTCCCAAATGAAAGCGGACATTTTCAACTAGAATCACGTCATCCCGGATTTGACTATACAGATTTTGAATTTTTCCTAGATTGACTCACTTACAATTAACGGGTGTGTTATTAAGAATTCTACCGCGTTTTTTTTTTTGTTTTTTTTGTTTGTTTTTTTTTTTGTTTTTTTTTTTGTTTTTTTCAAAATAACAACATCCAGTATTTGTCTCTGTGGAAAACGACTGGGCGCTACCTTCAGTTGGTATTACGTTCAAGATTTCAGCCTGTTTGTTTCATTTTTTAGTGTGTTTACATTGAATTGCTTGACACTTAAAATCAGGTCATGAATATAGTTTATCTTGTAGATTTTTTTTTTTTATTTTATTTATTTTTTTTTTTGGTAGTAAAATAAAAATTGAAATATTCCCTGATTTTTTACAGTGATAAGTAATATGTAACATATATGGTCCAATTGTTCATTAACAGTGAAGGAAATGGAGCATCTTTACAAAAACATGGTAAAACCAAGCAAAGGAACAATGCTTTTAATTGTTGTTCTTCATCTATTCCTTGCCTGAAAGCCGGAATTTTCGCATTATATATTCATACCTACACCGTTGATTGCATCATCTAAATATGAAAAAGAAAGGAAATGGGGTCAATGTCAAGGAGACAACATACCATATCCAGGTTGTTTTCTTCTGTTGTTAAGGATTGATGGTTTTGTTGCCTTTTAAAGTGAAAATCGGGTAATTTTGTTGACATTATTCCGGGAAAAGATCGTCCTTTGTCAGATCTCAAATCCCCATCCCTTTTCTTCCTTCAAGTGTTTATTTAAATTTAGATCGACCGGAAACTATAACTTGTTTCTAATGGTATAAAATGAGTTCATATCCTACTTATAAAGATGCTTAAAAATCACTTGACTTGATATCTGACAATGACGAAGATGCACTCCTTGACCCATCGTTCCAAATTAAGATTTGTCTCGTTTTTTTTTTTTTTTTTTAAAATAGTGGTCTTGGAGTTAGTGGTCTACCTGTATTGGATTTTATTCGTATGTTTACGGGATAGAGAAAGTGGATGCTGGGTACAGCTAAACCAATTTAACCCTATCACTTGCTCTTTTCTAGTGTTGGTACCAACACCTTCTATCCCGATTCTCTGTCGTTATTTACATTTGTCTTTCCTTTTGTGGGTTGGTGCCTGTAATTGTAATGTTTTACCATTGTAGAATTTTTTTTGTTAGATGACAGAATAAAACATGGAATATAAGACATTTTTGTTTTTGATTCGGCCTTTATTACGGCCAGTATCAAGCAAGCTCGTTATGGTTATGCCGTAATAACGTCCGTATCAAAAACAAAATGTCCTATATTTATTTCATTGGTTATTCATACAATTATAGAATAGAACTGTATAATAAATTGAAATAAACTATTTTAGTACGGTTAATACATTATCTTTAATGCAATACATGATTAATTATACTATTACTAATCCGAGATTCTGATTATCGCAAAATATTCAACGAATGATCGAACAACGCAGTAATTCACGAATGTGCGCACTAATTATTAATTATCACTTTTATTTTCACTGAGAAATTTCAATCTTTCACCGTCCTCTATATAATTATATTCATTCTTCATCAGTTAAGAACCACCTTTTTTCATAAGTAGGATATAATCTAACAAACAAATTTTACTACTCAGAAAATGAGTGAAAAGAAAGCTCGTGATATATTTCTTGACATTATATGTATATGATCTAGACGTCTGCTCTCAGTTGTAATTGCAGACAAACATAATGTTTCTTCTCTTCATCACATGTAATAAACATTGAGCGGATATGGAGTAAATGCACAAATTCTCTACAAATACATGGTAAAACTAATTAATGGGACAACGCTTTCATTACTGTTCTTCATCTTTAAGTCACCATGAGGCCTTTAACAATGTGATTTGCGCATACCTCATAGTAAGTTCAAAAGAGTCCCTAGAACCGCCTTGATCGGAATTCATTGATAGATGTCGATCAACGCTAGATCCATGTTTTTGTACTACTCATAGAAGCAGGATCGTGAACAAACATACAATTAACTGACAAAGTGTTCTTGCAATCGCTGTCATCCGGTGCCCGGGAAAAAGACTAATAGAATACAATCACAACATATAAATAATTCCAGGCTAAGGCACTCATCTAGTCACTTGCAAGAAAATTGGGCATAATAAAATATTAAGTTGTTGAAACTATAAACAGGTGGTTAAAATAATGTTTAGAAATAACAGAAGATAAAATACATTTTAAAAAGAAAAAGCGAGTTATGTAAGACATGGAGTTAAAAAATCAAATTACATCAGCTTATAAACACAATAACATCTTGTAGGTTCCTAAAGTCTTATAACTTGAATAAAAAAGATAACAGAAAACATCTACAATGGTTGAAAATTACAATTACATGCCGAAATCTATCAGGCAACTGCACAGGGAAAACACAAATAAGACAAAGGACTAGCGTTAACAACGATAGTAGCTCGCGACAGCCGGACGTGATACTGCCACTAGCATACGTCAGCGTTAAGGTAAAACCGGTTTATGGGTACCCAATCATCCTCTTTCTCTGTCAGGTTTGCCTATAGTATAATAAGCATATGAATACACCCAATACATGTAGACTACAACCTCCCTGTCTAAAATCTTGAAAGGCAAAGAATACATGTAGTACAAAACGTTATTTTGAAAGATGAGTCAGGGGTACTCGCCATTAATCTTGATCAATCTTAAAAGCTCAAGGTACTCAGTCTTTTGATAAAACACCGCCTCACTTCGGACTAAATCAAACTCATAACTTTCCGAGGCGTTTGGTAGAGAATTATCATATATTTAAGTTGACATCTGCAGTATAAATCTGTTAAGGGCATATTAAACTGTTTAAAGGGGAGATAATTGCTAGCGCAAACAATTTCAATGTTTTCCCAAAATATGACGCTGACAAAAGATTCTTAATAATTTTATAGGAAAAGTAGTTTGCACTTTTCAGTTTTGAGAACTTTGTATGGGTTTCCGAATGATAATATATTTAAATGTTATATATTTTTTATATATTACTCGGTGATCTATAATATTTTTGTCAATTTCGAATAACATAGAAGTACATAATACCAAAATGACATGAAATCGTCCATATGAAAAGTCTCTTAAATCTTAAAAAATTGAGTTTTAAATTGACATTTTACGCAACTATTACATTAATAGGTGCTATATATTCACTGTTTGAGAGGAGACCAACATTTTTTTTTTTTTTTTTTTTTTTTTTTTTGCAAATCTTTTTAACTTTAAATTTATTTTTCTGATGCTTTGACATTGATATCGCTAAAATTCATTCCTTCATATTTAAAAGTAGAAATTAAATTTTCAAGAAAATCGCAAAAAATGTTATACTGTTGAACTTGATTATCGGTTATCCCATTTTCTGTTAATTTTTGGAATCCACAGTAACAACATATTAAAAAAAGTAAAATTAACAAATAACATTCAAGAGAATGTTTTATTTGCCCAAAACAACATATATTCAAACATCGCGCCAATCAACCAACAATGAAAACCATGACAACTAGCCATATGTAAATAACCGAAAAACATATACAGCAACGTCACAACAACCTCTAAGCTGAAATAGATGTCATACGTTTTGCTTACAATGAAGTCAAGAAAATCCATTGCCTTTCTATGTAGCATATTTTGTGAACGGTGATTGATTCATGCAGTGCTAACAAACTGCTATTTTTCGCGCAAAAATATCATAGCCCTTTATCTACATAGAACAGCGCAATCACGTGATGAATATTCGAGGCAAATTTCGTGAAACATGTCTTGAGATTTTTTCACTAGTTGCCGTGCTGAATGGTTGTTATATGCCGTGTTTCATAAAATAATAAAATCTACAACTTAAGGATCAAATTCAAATTTCTTGTTCCTCTTGAACTGACTTTTTAATTTCTCGTACGTCCGCGTTCCGAGTACAGAACTCCCTGTCCCCCTTTGTCTATAACTTTTCATCGAAGACACTCATAATAAGGTATGATTGTAGTAAATAATCTAACAATGTTTTGATTGTGGTTCCAAGACCAGAATTATGTGTCCAACTGGGGCATATGGTGTATGGTGGCGTGTCGAGAATCAAAATAGTGTATAGTATCATGTGGAAAGAGTGGTAGGTTCTTAGTCATAGTAAATCCCTGATCTATACATATTCAGTTCTTATACTGTAAACCAACTTATTTTCGTGGAGACTTAATTTCGCGTTTTGTCCCTTCTGGTCAATTTTGTGGCAACTAATTCTAGCGATTGTCTGTTTCTATTCAAGCATTTGAATCGGAGTAAGAAATATTCGCGACGATTAATTTTTGCTAAATCATTACGCTCGTGAAAATCGCGAAAATAAATCGCTCCAGAAAATTATATTTGGTATACAGGAGTTCAATTCTCATTCTGACGCAAGTTCTTTTTTATTTGTAGGCTACAGGTCCAACATGGCAACATCAAACCTTTCTTGTGATCCATGTGCATATAATGACATCAATAAAGTTGCATATAAATGGTGTACCAATTGTCAAGAAAGTTTGTGTAAGGACTGTGAGGAGATGCACAAGGGTACAAAGAATTTGAGTCGCCATAAACTTATAGGTATAGAAGACTACATTAAACTTTCAACAAGTATTGATATTCAAGAAACATGTGATGTGCTCGAAAAGATACTGGATTCTTATTGCAAAACACACGATGTACCTATTTGTTTATTTTGTCCCCTCTCTCAACATAAATCTTGCATGGACATTATTCCTCTTGAAGATGCAGCAAAAGATGCAAAATCCTCAACGGCTTTTACTGATTTACAAGAAACAGTTACAATCGGTCTAAAAAAATATCCAATCAATAATTCAAAATACAAAGCCGGAACTCCTTGATCAAGAAGAAAATAGAATAAAAGAAGAGATCAGAGAAGTACGAACTAACATAAGCCATCGTTTAGATGAGATGGAACAAAACTTGATTTTAAATTTGGAAACAAAGCTAAGGAAGTATAGATCAAAACAACACAAGATCTTAAAGCATATGAAAGAAACAGAAAAAACAATGAAACGTTTGAAGGAAAAAACAGTTGAGATGGAAAATTTGGCATCTGATTTACATATTTTCATTGGAACTCGTAAGATAAACAGAGAGGTACATGAATGCTTAAAATCAGCGTGGAAACAAAATTTCACAGAGAAGTACATTGTACAAGTCGAGATTAATCAAGTTTTAGCTTCTCTTCTAACAGAGGTTAAGAACTATGGAAATATTCACATTGAAGTGAGGAAGATAAATTTACCATTGTTACAACCACACATTGGTCAGGCACAAATACATGTACATCCTGTGACTATAAGTACCAGTGAAGTGGACGTCAAACTGAAACATATGTTTACAATTAAAAAGGAGTCTGAAAGAATGTTTATTTCTGGATATACCATCTTACCTAGCGGTCAGTTGTTAATCGCAGACTATTGGGGTAAGAAACAGTTAATGAAATATAGTCAGGACGGAACATATGTTGGGGACATTCCGATGTCTAATAGACCGTTCGATGTAACAGTGATAGGATCAGATCGTATAGTGGTATCCTATGGTGATATGAGATACATTGAGATATTAAAGTAGATTTAGACAACTCTGTCTGGGGGTTGTCTTATCATGGAGGTAAACTTTATGTTGTTGTGTACCGTCGTGGTATAGTTGTCATTGATTCTTCAGGTGAAATAGTGAACAGCATAAACATTGACGTTGATAGCGTGTATCACGTGACAACAACAACGGAAAAGATATATTACTCCAATTATCATACAAATACAGTTACGTGCTGTGATATGTCTGGTGAAAAAATCTGGCAACTCAAGGACGATTCTGTGAACACTGCACTGGGTCTTGCGGTCGACAACAACCAGAACGTATTTGTTGCAGGATTCTGGTCTAACAATATAACAATTATGACACATGACGGTCAAACAAGTAAAACATTGCTTAAAAAATCTGACGGTCTGTACCACCCTCGAGCTATTGACTTTGATGTAGATAATTGGGGTTTCTTGGTTTGTAATGAATCTGACACTAAAGCCTTTTTGTTTA
>MJUU01052423.1:2241-16184 GCA_002080025.1 Modiolus philippinarum
TGGCTAATCATGTCTGGACCCGATGCTTTATTCGGATCCAATATTTTTATAACGTCACTAATCTCGTTCGCAGAAATAACAAAATTACTTTATTCTTTGGGGAAAATCGGGAAGTTGTACATTTGCGTCATTGAACAAAAATATTTGTTTAATAGGTTACATTTCTCGTCCTCTCTAAACTACATCTTCAAATTCCGAGTCTTGAATTATGTTTTGAAGAGGAGGTATACAATTACAACCTTTGTTCGATTTTATCAACATCTACATAATTTTCCAATATGTTTTCGGTTTTGAAATATTTTCAAGGATAATATTGTCTAAATTTTTTTCAAAATTTTCTTTGGCTATTTTTTTAAAGTTGTTAACTCTATTTCTCTGTTGCTTATATTTATTAATATCCGTTTGTCTGCCAGATTTTATTGCAGTTTTACGAAAACGGTCTCTTTTTCTAATTTCCTTCCTAATTTCGTTATGAAACCAAGGTCGGTCAGTATTCCGTATTGTAACAGTCTTTGTTGGAATGCACTCCCGTCTCGGTAAATGTCTTACACATTTCGTCGACATCCTCGTCGTTACAAAGGAGTTCATTCCAGTCTGTCGTATCTAATTTTTCCGAAAATTTATTTGTATCGGCCTGATTATATAACCATATTTCTCTTTGAAAAGATTTCGCTTCAGATTGTGGACATTCTATGAATATAACTGAAGCATCATGATCACTTATATCTGACCTTACTTTCAAAACATCTGAATAATGATACTGAAGAGTATCTGTAATGATAATAGGGCCTAGTAAAGTACTGCTGTGGTCCGTCACTCTTGTAGGTTTATCAATAACGTTAGTCAAATTGAATAGATTCATTGTGTCTATAAGTTTATTATTATTTAAGTTAAACAAGTCAGAATTCAGGTCTCCCGTCAGTACTATATTATCCAAGGCTGATTGCATGATTTAGTCGTGTCCAATATTGTCCATCTGTCCACTCAGGTCGATAGGTGCAACACAATAAAAACGTTTGACCCTTTTTATGTATTGTATATGTATGTCATTACAAATTGTAAAAAATGCAATTAAAAAAAATTAAAAAGAATACCAGTGTCATATGAATAAATATGCATGAATTGTTAAGTGACCTATCTTTCACTAACATCTATATGTCTAATGATATGAGTCCATGCCTGTTCTTAAACTAACACGTTGCACTAAAATAACACTGATTCCAAGGAAACGTAGTTCCAGTGCACATAAACACATGTCACATGGTTCTGATTTCGTACCAAGTTATATATATAGCACCGCTCTTAGGAATTAGAATATTAATTGCACGAAAACCGCGCAGCGGTTTGAGTGCAATAAATATTTTAATGAGTAAGGCGGTGCTATATATATAATTTGTAATATGACCAATGAAAAACGTTTTACCAAAAGTGCGTTAAATATGCTAATGATTTAACATGAATGACAGGTAGCAATCAACACAGCCCTAAACGTACAATTAGTGTAACAGGGGGTTTATTCCGGCAGTGCATTCCTTCCTTTTGGATTAAATGCACTAGGGTAGAATATCCACAATATCTAATTGACCAATCACAATAAAATACTGACCATACAATAGGTTGTATATATACCCGGAAATTCTGCACGCCGGAAAGAAAGTGCGCTTACATTAGACGAGTACACATTTCAAGAGGTACTGTTGCGATGCAGTTTTTAAGGTAAGTAGGTGTTTTAATTTTATCGCACACATACGTATCTTGTTTGGAGAAATATACTACTCCTTTTTTTCGCTCGCTCAATTTAATAATTATCTCAAAATTCAAAATTAAACTACTATTAATTTGAAAAAAATCATAACCCCTCCCCTCATCCCCGGAAAACCAAATGCTGCTTTCACTAACACAAAACGTTTCTGTGCCTGTTAACCGCACACAACAATAATGGGACGACCATCTGATTTTTGGGGTTTGATATGAAACAAAAACAAATTGTTGCAATACAAGTATATGATTTTGATGTGGAATTTTGCGAAAATAATTGTTCGAGATGGACATGAAAATAAATAATTTTTCTAGATGAAATTGTCCCCCACGAGAAATCAACGGACCCCTCTTCTTTACATAATTAGCACTTAGTTTCTGCATTTTAATGAACAGTTACATCGGTCAATAAAGTCCGATACCTCTGTCATGCTGGCGGCCTTTTTTTCTATTTGCTAGGACCGTGGGCAGAGGAACCTGGGACTTCTATCCATACTGAGTTACAAGGTTTCTTTTTAGAAAAGATAGTCGCGATGTATGTTGTATCTTCAGACCATATCCGTTCCTCGACAATAAAATACTAGTAACGGGAAATGCTCCTGTAAATAACTTACAAATTTGAATGGCAATTCTGGACACAGATTGGAACAGAAGAAGAATAAACGTGCAAAATTTGACAAATTTTGAATAAAAGACATGTATGAAAACGAACATATAAAAATCATCTTTCTGACGAGAAAGGCCTTGGGTGAAATTTCCATGCCATAGGCACTTAAATAATAAAGACAGTTATTTACTAACATAGGCTGTTTACAATAATAAAAAACCAGATGAATGTCATTGGCTTCTGAATTTCTGAGGGGGGGAGTCGAGCAATGGATTATCATCTAATTTGCATGAATTTAATGCACTAAATTAAGCCCCTCCTATCCCATTATATTTGCATTGTGTGCAGGAACTGAACTTTCCGACAGTGCAATAACTCCCAAATAGTGAAAATAATGCATTCTACACGGAAAATCGGCCTTTAGAGTATTGAAAGATCAAAGAAAATTTTTAAAATAGAATTATATTACAACCAAACTTTAAACCAATTATAATGACATTCGGATTTTGGACTATTTGTCTTTTCCACATTAGGGCACATCTTTCTGATTTGGAAGTTAACTGACTGTTTTTAAAAAGGACACAATATAAAGATTTGGGACCTAACAGTCTTTATTCTTAAAGACATATTTTTTTTTTGTCTTATATCCGACTTTTTAGCGGAAGAACGCATTTTCTTGTCAAAAATCTACCGATTTGTAACACAAAAGGACACCTTATTCTGATTTGGAACGAAAAAGTCTTTATTGCAATGGGGCACATTATTCGAATTTTGGATGTATAATTTTTTATTCCAATAGTTCACATCATTATTATTTAGGCTATCGGTCTCTATCCAAGAAGGATACATACTCTGATTTTGGATTACAAAAACAGGATAACAGTAAACGCCTACAGTGGCCGGGAACTACAGTCACATGCCACAATCTACAAGCGAACTGCACTAGAAAAACAATGATGAAAACAAAAGCCAGACATGAATAACGAAAGGAACTCGAGATAGCCGGATTTGGTACCGGCACAAGCAAAAGCCAGTGGTAGGGTTAAACCCGTTTATGGGTACCCAAACCTCCCCTTTCTCTACCCCGTTTCCCTATCGTATAATAAACATGCGAATAAAACCCAATACATGTAGACTACTAACTCAACGCCCACTATCATGGGAAAAAATATATATCAAAGCTCCGATGGAGCTGAATCTCGAAGCCCTGAAATTCTACATGTGGCAAAACTTCGTAGTCATCCAAAGAACTACTGCATACGTCTGCATGTATTAAGTTATAGTCCGTAATACGTGAAAATAATCGGATTGTGTGATTTCGCATGTTGATTTCAATGGCCACTTATTGCGATTTTAAAGGCGTAAAAACGTCTTAAAAGGCGACCGCAAAACGAGAGCCTTTTAAGAAGTTTTCAGTCTTTAAAATCGCTGTAACTGGCCAAATTGCGCTTGATAATTATAATTTGTGCGAAAATTCGAACGAACAAATAACGATGTTTGTATTTTGATTACTACACTATTTTAAGAATACACACTACAACGACTCGTCGATTTTTTGTAACTGTGAATGGGGACATGTTTGACCTAAATAAATAATTTAAATCATAATTATAGAACACCAATCCCTGAATCTATTAAGCACTAATTGATACTCAAAACAATAAATACGTAACTGACTTCGAAAATTTATAAACGTAATGTAATAAACTCAATCTTATAATACTAAATTAATCGCGCTTCTGGACACGTGTACTTATGTAAACTTTAAATATAGATCGCTTCAGCTGTGTGAATACACATCTGACGTGTTTGTCGTATGTTTCATTTTAAACCAATAAAAACATCTTATAAAGGTCAATGGGCGTGTTTTCCCGTCAGATATAAAGACAGCCATTCATTTTCTATAAGCAACGAGTAAAAAAACGAGTAATTTGATTAACATGCATATTGTTTTCAGTAAAATAAAAGTTTCAATAAAACAACACTGTATTCAAATCAAGAAAATGAAGAAATATAACTTAAATACTAAATGTATCCGATTTTGAAAGGAACTTGCGCACTATATTTTATTGGAAGCACGAAGATCATCTTTTAGAGCTGTTAATAGGCCTGAAGCCTCATGCGGGGCACGTGATTTTTTCTTGCCATATCAATATCTCTCCAGCCATTTCATGGCTTCGAGATAAAAAGCATATGACAAACGTAATTTAGAAAAATGGGTCAAAGAGTGCTCGCCGCTATACTGTCGGCTAGCTCAAGGAATCTAGTCTGCTGGTAAAACACTGTCGCACTACGGAAGAAAAATCAATCTCAAAACTCCCCGAAGGGTTTGATAAAGAGTTATGTATTTCAGTAGACATCGACAGTATCAGTGAGAGGCAAGTTTATATGTAATTGATGAATAAAAAGATATGGAGTAAATGCACATAGACAAAGTCTCTACAAATACATGGTAAAAAAACAAGCAAATTAACAACGCTTTTATTGTAGTTCTTCATCTTGAAGTGACCATGAGAGGTAGTATATCGGGGCCGTCTAGAACACTTTTCCGTAGTGCATTCTTTGTGAAATATATTAAGGCTGCTTCGTTTTTTCCCTTCAGAATCCGGTTCAGGAGATCGTTTCCGTTCCGGAACCGAGAAGTGTAATGGATGTGATGATGTACTTTTTTATGTCCCTGAGCTTTGGTCTCAACACTTTTAATTTTTTTATTTGCTTTTCTTTTGTTTGTTTGTTTGTTGTTTGGTTTTGTTTTGTTTTGTTTTGTTTTGTTTTGTTTTGTTTTTGTTTTTGTTTTGTTTTTGTTTTTTTATGTTTTTTTACTTGCATATTTATTTATTCATTAATATTTGTTTATTTTTATTGATTCATTATTTTTTTTATTTTGGTTTTTGTTATTTTGTTCTTTGTTAGATCTTTTAAGTGTATCTTCATACGACATTCCTGGTTTGTCGTCATCTTTTGTCTCGACAAAGATATCATATTCTGGTATGTCTACTGTTTTGGTTGCAGCATTGAAACAAGCGGGATCTGGTTCCCGTACACAAATTTCACTTTCACATGGTCTTAGTGTCGTAGGTTGGCCAGATGTAGGACAAATGTTTTCTTCACAGATAAGTCTGGAGTTGCATGTTGATAGTCCAGACAGATTTCTCCGATGATTACCTAGCCCAGTCTTAATTTCTGGGCGAAGGGTAATCCAGGTGGCCCATATCTATAACCTAAGACATGATGGACTTCGGGTAAGACCCTTCCTATGAGCAGCATTATCTTCCTGCTATCTTTAATTTGCGGGATTCTTCCAGCGATGTCTTTCATATGTGGAAAGTGTTTGGCAGAATCTGGTGACGGGATTTCGTCTCTGCTGCTTGGAATGTAGTGACATTCTACCAAAACTGGTAATTCTAGCTCCTCTTGTCCGTGTAATGATCGGACTATAAACCCTTTAGCTCTTCTGCCACTGGTGGCAATACTACCTGAACAAGTGGTCAGGGTATAATTTTCTGGTTTGTCTTCAATGTTGAAGAGTTCAAAAAACTCTGGTGATGCCAGGGACCTGTTACTTTGGTCATCAAGAACTGCATACATTTCGATGGTTTTGTCGGGGTTGTCCCTATGATGTACTCTGACAGGTATGATCTTGGCACATGATTTGCATGTGTTATTTCCACAGATTTCTGTGCAAGACGACTTTACTGTTCTGTCAGTACTGCTGGCATTACTTGATGTTGTGCGGGGCCAACTGAAGATGCCTTCCTGACTATGTGTAAGGCAGTGGTGTGTTGCTTGCTTCCGCAGTCTCTGCAGGAAATCTTAGCTTTGCAGTCTCTGCTTCTATGGGTTGAAGAGGTGCAACACCTTAAACATAGGTTGTTTTGTTTGAGAATATCTCTCCGCTCCTCAATAGATTTTGATTTGGATCCTCTACATTCGTCTAATGAATGCCTTGTGTGACGCACCTGTCTGATGCTCCGTTCCCTGTACACTTGGGCAGGGTGCCCCCAATGTCTTGACTGGGCTTGTTTGGACATGATCTGTCGACATCAGTCTTGTGAGATGCTACCCGGGTTTTGGCCACGTGAGGTTTTCTTCCAGAATACTGTGGAGTTGTTTGCTGTTCTTGTTCATAACAGAATCCGGGATCATTTTTAATTATACTCATTTCGCGTATGAATCTTGAGAATTCTGTGAATGGCGGAAATGGTACAATATGTGACGTCTTGTAGTTATAAGCTCTTGTTGTCCATTTATCTTGGAATACATAAGGGAGCTTACTGACTATTGGCCTTATCCCAGATGAAGAATCGAAATATCCAAGAAGCGACTGGAATTTAGGATTCTGTTTGATGTGTTCAATTTCCGACAATAAATCGGATAATTCATACAGACGTGCACTGTCCTTGTTTGTTAGTTTTGGAAAGTTCCCAAGTCTTTTCATTAGTGAAGCTTCCACCATTTCAGGGGATCCATACCTGGTATTTAAACGATCCCACAGCAATCTGAGACATTCAGTTGGGTTCTCACATGACCTCCTTATACTTTCAGCCTGTTTTGAAGACTCAGCTCCGAGCCATTTTACTAGGAGGTTTAACTGTTGTGAGTCAGACACTTTTGCTTCATCAATAACTGACTTGAAGCTATTTTTTCCAAACAAAGTAAGATTCAGCACTGTCACTGAAATTCGTAAGACCAGATAACAGTATTTCGTTATGGAGAGGGAATCTGGTTATATCTGAAGTCTGGTTCATAGTCTTGTCATCGTTCAGGTTTACTGCATGTGAACTGGTATTGGTGTGTCAAGTGATAAGTGCTGACGTGATGGTTCAAATGCTGGTGCATCTCTGTTAAGCTGAAATGTTACAGATTGAGATTTACGGGGTGGTCCATCATAAGCTGGAGTAGATGTTACTTCCGGTACTCCATATACTGTTGGAGTTGACGTAACTTTCTGTGGTCTGGAGGACCAATATACTACTGTTGGAGTTGACGTAACTTCCGGTGGTTTGGAGGCCCCATATACTACTGACGGGATATTTTGTACCTCCTCATTTGAAACATGGAAGGAGTGTTCTTCATCATATTGTTGAACCCGTTGTAGCGGGTCTGCTTCATCTATGGGCAACTGACTTCGCTGGTCTTCACTACCAACTCTTGTTTGACTACCATCGTCCTCCAGGATCTGAGCCTCTGTTTCTGCCATAGCCGCTTCTTTTTGCGCTTGTAACAATGTCTGCTCGGCTCTATTCTGAGTTGCTGTTGCTTCTAACATGGCTTCCTGTTTTGATAAAGCCGCCTGTTTTTCTGCGAATGCAAGGCTTGGTTTGAAAGCTTCAGCTTTTGCTTTCTCACGTTTTAACAGACTGGAAGCGTCTGTACGTGTAGACGTCCCACCTTGGGATTTGTATTTACTATTGTGGGACGATGAGCTGCTACTAGGTGCCTTTGGTGTTTTCTTAGGCGTCAGAGCCTGGCTTGTTTCCTGTAAATTACACAGGGCGTTGTCTACCTTTTTTGCCGGAAGCCTGACAATGTTGCACAGGCTTCCAATTCATGTTTGCTGTCTTCGGTCCTGCTGGATTTCAGGAAGTCCTTATAGGCCCTGAGCTGTTTCTGGTACCTGGTGTTTGCTTGTGCAGTTTTTTGGCCAAGGTTTAACTGGTCGCCTTAGTTAGCGGGAGGATCGTCTGCTTCTTGGAGCAGGGCTTCAAGCATGGTCCATAAATATTCTATGTTTTGACAATGTTTTTCACATGTTTGTGAATACTATTCATCCCCTTTCTCTGTAAGTGTCCGGACACTGGTGTCCGGAACTGTTGAAATGGTGTTCTCGAGCATATCTGTTGGATTTTCACTCATGTTGATAAACTTTGTCTCAAATCCAGTTGTAGCTGTGTCGCCTGGACCAGGAACGGTGTTACCATAGTTGAGTGATTGTGTTGTCTTCTTCCGGGAACAGGAAGAAACGTTGTCCTGTAACTGTGTTGCCTGCAGCAGGAACGGTGCTACCAGTTCTCCAAAAGAGGTCTGGAACTCAGGCTGGTTCTAGTGTTTTTACTGTACTGAGCAGGACTCAGCGAGTATAACCTAGTTCGTAGGCCCAATTCAAAATATAAACCACGTGTTGATCTATTATTTTAATTAGCCGGTGAACAAATTGGTAAAAACACTGTTATTGAACTAGGTTCTTAGTTCCAGAGTTATTGGACATCAATATTGTCGTGTCACTGATTTGATTTACCCGAGAAAGATGGAGTCGGGAAACGAAAAACCAAGAGGTGTCATTCGATCCCGTCCATACGGTGTATTTGGAATTCTTCAAATAATAAACATAAGGATAAATTTAGTTGTAACAATACACTTATTGTGACAATACATTTAATTTGATGTATTATAAGTCAGCTATAGCATACTTTAAGCCTATACTTGTTTCAAGTAACTATGCCACTCGAAATTGATCGTTTGTAGTCAGATGAACGAGTTGTCTCCCTTAATTCAGTAAAAGATAAATTTGAGGTTTACACACATCAAGTATAAAAAGATGCAAATACATTTGTAACTGAATGATGTTTTTAATTCTAATATGAGAACAATGGGAACCATGACGACTAGCCATATGAAAATCTCCAATTAAATTATGAGCAACGTCACAATAGTCTCTACGCTGAAACAGACGACGTCATAATATTTTTTGTGCACAAAAACGTCAGAAAATCTTATGTAATGGCTGTCATTACCGTGTACACTATAGGTTCATCTGGATAATAAAATGTCATATTAGAATCGAAATAATTCATGTTCGCCAGTGGTTTGTAGTCGATTTACATATGGGTGTCCATTATTTTCGTTTATTTTACCCTTCGCGCCGCTACGCTACGCTTTTAAATTATTAACGAAAATAATGGCCACCCATATGTAAATCTCCAACAAACCACCGGCGCCCATGAATTATTTCTTAAGCATTAGGTAAAGTTTGATCTTAATTGTCTGGATATTTTAGGGTTCGCCTATACTGGCCCTTGTTGTACTATTTTCCGAATTTTTAAGAGTACAGTAGAAAATCGAAGGAACAAAGAATTCGGTTATTCGAAAATTCAAAGTCCAAAGGCATGGCAAAAAAAAGAGAATATTAAAAAAAGACAAATCAGGAAACAAGAGACAAAGACAAGACACGGAAATAAAAACACGACATTCAAAAGGCACTTATAGTGTAAACTCCCCTTTAAACCGGTAGTCAAATCCCTGGCTCCAGAAAAATAAGCATGTGAAACTCCACAAACAGTAATTTTGGAGGAGTTTATCGATGTGTAAACGCGGCCGACTCACTCACAAACTAAATAAAGTCCGAAGGACTTTGTGTAGAGTTTGTGAGTGAAAGGCCGCGTTTACACATCCATAAACTCCTCCAAAATTACTTTTATTTCTTATAATTCCAATCCTTGAACTTTGAACAATGTTGTCACTGATTTTTACGTCACCTTATACTGCACTTTTTAACGTCGCAGTGTATTAATGGGCAAGAAAAGTTTATCGAGAAATAACTTTTTTGTTGTTCATGACGTTGGCCAATGAAATTGGACGTTGCATTAGCAATTGGAATTATCACCCTTCACACAAATAGTGAGGCATATACTGTTTTAACTTTATTGGCATTTGGGACCGACCAATCTTAATTCCGATACGTTAATACTATAAGTTATGAAAAAGAAAGAAAATGGGGTAAATGTCAAGGAGACAACATCCCATATCCAGGTTAAAACGACCCAAAACAAAACATCTAGGGGTCATTCGACGGGATATACATACACTTTACAAACCACGGCTGGGAAACTCGATGGTCTCCACATAAATTTATAACCAGGAAGTTAATTAATACAAAGTGACAGACCCTGTTTTTGAAAATCGAGGAATGTCACTCCATGTAAAACTGGTCAAAGATCTAAAATATAACTAAAACCATATAAAAGTCTGCCTTTTAAGACAGAGATCATGTTTATTACTGTCAGCCGCTAAGGGGCGATTCTAAAGTCCGGACATAAAGAAAAAAACTAATTTACCATTGTTACTCGAAAAAAGAAAAGGGTTTTTGATTGATTAACACTTATTTTATAAATTTATATGGAGTGACATTCCTTTATTTTCTCGAACTGCATTTATTAAGTGTAAATCACAAATTTCCGGGCGCCGGTGTTATATTGTCATTTTTCCCCCATGCTAGATTTTCCCCGGGGGAAAAAATGAGAACGATCTCATTTCCCCCGGGGAAAATTGAGATTATTATCAGTTTTCCCCCACGGAAAACTACGTATTGCAATCTTTCTCCCCGTGCTAATTTTCCCCCCTCAACAAGATTACTTGTCCATTTTTCTATATCGCCTGACCTATCACTCTGTCGGAGCTTTGATTGACAATTTAAAGCATCCTATGTCTGTATGTTGAGATTAAACATGAAAAGAGCATATACACCACTCTCCCAATTTTGACAAAACATTAATGTTATTGCCTTTAGATGTTTTCCTTTCGGATTAAGATTCAATTTCTAATCATATTTCGAATGGTCCCCACACACCACAAAGTGACAAATGCACTAAAACTACTGATAATAATCTAAATTAAACCAACCTGTATAAAGGTTAAATTTGGCTGGCTATGTTATAACAAACCAACACCAAAAGATTTTTATGATAACTTCCGTCCGTCGATTGTTGTGCCATAACTTAGAACCTATTGAGAATCCATTAATCAATTATCTCCGATCTTGATTTTGCAGAGTTATTTAATATGATTGTCTTTAGATTTGTATACTTTAAGTTGAAATTTCGTCACTTAATTTTTTTACCTTTTCTTTTCCTTTTAGCCAAATTTTCATGCATTTGTTTGAGGGGGGTATCTGTCTGATTCCACAGAACATTAAGAACGTGATTTTCATGTTATCAATAATGTCGCTGTAGTTTTAGTATTAGGGGGAAAAATGGGCATCTTTAAAATCGAAAGGGGAAAAATGGCAATGAACTCATTTTCCCCCGTGTTCAGTAAGGAGGAAATTTGAGAACATGCCTAATTTTCCGGGGGGNGGGGGGGGGGGGGGGAATTCAGCATATGCCAATCTTTCTCCCGGAAAAACTGGAATGGGGGGAAAATGGCTATAGAACACCGGCTTTTTTGTTGAGAACATGTGCACACGTTCCACAGAGATTGACGACAAAAATTTATTTGTTTTGTGAGCATGAAATTCTCTGCTTGTATTGCATTGAGTGTAACAGCACGAGTTGCAATGCGAATAAAATCAAATCACAAATCAGTTTTTTATCGCTAATTCTTTTATTGGTGCAGACCAGATATATGTTTCTTTGCATCTGACATATTTGTTAGTTAAAATATTATTTTTTGTAAAATATGGCGCTTTCCTTCATGAATATTCACGGTATTTGTAAAAAAAAACGTCACTCGACGGGATATGCATACACTTTACAAACGTTCCTCAGAATTTGACGACAAAAAGTTGATATCAGCAGTGATAACCGAATTATCGTCGCTTGGGAAGAATATTCGGATTTGGGCCCTACCTACAGTAAGTTCGGTATAAAACAATTTTGTTCAAGGTAGTGGTCATGTAGTTACCAAATTACATATATTGGGTTTTATTCTATGTTTATTACCATTAAAGGAAATGGGACAGGGAAAAGAGATGTTCGGTTGTCCAAAAACTGATCACTGGCTTTTCCTAATGTTGGATGGTTTACTATTGTCTTCTGCATTACATATGTGTTGTTGAGTTGTCTATCGAATAGGGTCTGTAATACAAAAAAAAAACCGATGTTGCATAAAAAAACTGTAAATTTCGTTATGCTGTACACGTGTTTCAAGGAGTTACCTCTCATCAGCAGCATTTATATCAAATAATATGGAAAGCCATATTTCAAAAGTTGTAACAAAAGAAGTACTCATTAGCAAAAAAATCGAAATAGGAAGCCAAATCCAGTACTAAGGACATCTACCGAGTGCCATACACGGAATGAAGCCTCAGTATTTTTAAGTGGTTAGAATTTTGATAAAAACAGTAAATTTGTATAACAGGCGTACGCAGGGTAAAATTTTCATGTCAGACAAGTCTGACTATCGGGCTTGTGAATACCCTCGAGGACCTCTGGTCCACCAGCAGTGGCATCGGCCCAATGGTTCAAAATACAAAAAATACCGATGTTGCATAAAACTAGAGGCTCTCAAGAGCCTGTATAGCTCACCTGGTCCATGACTGGCATAAACTGCAGCCCAAATTAACCCAGTGTTAAAGTGTCTCATTTTCTAGAAGTTTCCAAGGAGAAAATCTTTGAACGTGTTTTCCCTCATAGGGTCCAATATTTAACAATGGTCCCCGCTGGTGGCCATCTTGGATGAGGTGCAGACTTGTCAGACATAATTTTTTAAGAAGACCATTAAAGGCCTATTGTGACCAAGTTTGATTCCAACTGACCAAGTAGTTTCAGAGAAGAATGTCTTTGAATTTGTTTTTCCCATAGGGTCCAATGTAAAACTATGTCCCCTGCTGGCAGCCATCTTGGAATACATGCAGACTTACCAGACACATTTTTCGATAAGTACCGACTATGGACAGTTGTCACCAAGTATGGTTCCAATTGGGCAAGTAGATTCAGCAGTTTCCCCGGTAATTTAAAGCCCCACTATCCATTACAATCATTCAAAAAAAAATTTGGGCAGGGGTTCCCCTTATAATTCAGATAATGCATATTGCTGAAATCAAAACATTCCAAGTCCCCTTTCCATAAAAAAATTTTGGCAGGGGTTCCTCTTATATTGTGAAGAAAACTATGACGCACAATACGGCAATCAAGCTTACATTGTAAGTTATACAGTTGACCTTCATTGTCTCAAACTTTGGTAGCTTGAACACCACTAATATCTTGAACTGTATTTAAAAGTCTGATCATGTTTTACTATATTTCTTTGTTTATCTTTTTTGACAAAAAACATTTTTGCTAAGGACCACTTTCGACACCAGTTTTGAAGTCAAAACATCATTTTATAAATGGCAGGCAATGACAATTTTCAACATCAGTTTTGAAGTCACAACATCAATATCTATTTGAAAACCAAATTTCATTGAAATTGGACAATGTTGAATTTTCCTGCCTTTTTTGGTGGTCATTTTGAAAATGGCGTTCAACGAACAATTTTCAACATCAGTTTTTGAAGTCGCAACATCAATATCAATTTGGAAACCAAATTTCATTGAAATTGGACAATGTTGAATTTTCCCGCCTTTTCTGGTGGCCATTTTGAAAATGGCATTCAACGAACAATTTTTAACATCAGTTTTGAAGTTGCGACATCAATACCTATTTGGAAACCAAATTTCATTGAAATCAGACAACGTTGATTTTTCCCGCCTTTCTTGGCGGCCATTTTGAAAACGACCGTCAACAAACAATTTTCAACACTGGTTTTGAAGTCGCAACATCAATATCTATTTGGAAACCAAATTTTATTGAAATTGAACAATGTTGAATTTTCCCGCCAGTAGTTAACTATGGGGAAAAGCCGTAGGTTTTCAAAAATCGTT
>MJUU01052424.1:0-12699 GCA_002080025.1 Modiolus philippinarum
TATGCAGTTGCATTATCATGATTGTGATAAGTTTCAGTGGCGTTCTATGTCTATGCCCCTACAGTCATGCTCTAGTGACTTTGAAATTTTGCAGCCACTCGATATTTGACATGCAGTTGCATCCTAGGTATTATATACATTCAGATGATGGCCTTGACCCTATATCATGCTTGAACAATACTATGAAGATTCTAGCAAGCAGGTAGTGCACACAAGTTAACACTTACATTTGATATCATGGCTGCTGCTGAAGATCCATGTTCAGATTCATGCGATGCACGGGAAAGGCGAGACATATTCTTTGTCAACAGTTTATTCTGGATGTTTACGTAATAAGTTCCCGACATTTTTAACAACATTTCCGTAAAATAAAGGATAAAACTGTCTCGATAAGGAAGCTGGTCGGTCGGTTTGTTTAACCGTATGGAGATTTAGTATAAATAACAAAATACCGAAGTTACTGTTAATTTATTTTCTGCATATGCGCATTTCGACAACTTATGTCTTATCAGTGCAGATAAAACCGAAACATTTGGAAGTCCATAACCCGAAAAACATGTAAAATGTTCGAGAAATTACTGGCAGATGCTGAATTTTTTGTCAGAAAAATGCAATAGATTGTGTTACATGCAAGCGAAGAACATCACATCGAATCAAAAAATGTCTAACCTTCAACCCTAAAAAAGGAAAATATATTTTTCTTGTTTTTTTTGACATTGTTTCACAAAATCTTACCACTTTGGTAATCTGTTGACAATACAGTGAACAGCGTTCTCATTCATTTATTTGACCCAGCAGATTTTTGAATAATAACGAGTTTGGCGATAAACTGAGTGAGGACGGGAACTTGAAGTAGGTAGTTTAATTGTAAATATAGAATGACTGTCAGTATATACTTCTTAGAAATTATACAGTATGTTGATGGAAAATAATCACAAGTGCTAATCAAATATAATAAATTAAAGCTAATTTTCGTGATTATAAATAAGGCTCTTGCCATATTATCATGCACATCTCTTCGCTGACCTTTTAGGTTTGATTTGTACCAAGGTATCATATAAATTTTGATTACATAAATATCAACAAAAGTCTCATGCTTATTCTATATATCTAACAAATATGAAAAAATGCAATTGTTTTTGTATACATTTTGATTTGTGTGTGTGTGTGTGTGTGAAAAATCCTATTTCTGTTTATATTTTTCAGCTTTTTGTTTCATTTTCGGTACAAATAAAAACTACAGATCAGGAACATTGAACCCGAACAGAAATAAATCAGTTCAAGGTTTAAATATTACATATAAAAACAACAAAAAGCCTGAGTTGGAATTTATGTTTTCAAAATCCAAATATATATCAGTATCCTTGTCGACAAAATAAAAGATCAATTATCACCTCCCAAAGAATGATAATTTCATCTTCTGTCCACATCATATAATGCATACTTCCAAATTTCAAAAATTTCGTGAATTATACAGATATGTCACATTGCACACACACTGTGAAGATGTAGGTCAGGTCAAGTGTGTTTTGGGCAGCTGCCATAAATTATTCACATCGTATATGTTATTTAAATTACAAACTTCGTTACGAGTTACCACTTGCAACATAATTTTAGACTTCCACAGAATAAAGAATTCACTATTGTGTTTCTTCGATAAATTGTTAAATTCTCATGAAATATCACAATATCAGATGTTCGGAATATTTGTAAACAATCAACACGTGGTTGACCCACATAAGCATCATTCTGTTACGATAGTAGCGACACCAAGTGGAGACCGTGACTTTGACACATTACCTGTAAGATTAAAAATAAAAGTCAAATATTTTCCAAGTGTAGGTTACTTAGACTTATTTTAAGCATATAAGCTAGATCTTATAGTATAAAAATTACATTTAATGTACACAGAGATTTAATCGATAATAATAATAGTGTATTCACTCAAATGCGGCGATGGTCAAATCTATTTTTAGATCAGGGGATAAACATAAATAACACACTGGATAGTTACAAGTTGTCTCTAGTCGAGCAAGAGAAAGCGTATTCAGAAATATATCTATCAGATATAAACAAATACAATGCTACCAATTGCCTTTCAGTGAATAATGTGTACTATCTGTATTTTATAGGTGAGTTTTTTATGTTAAACTGTGCATGTGTAAAATCATGTTTATTTTTTAATACTTGTTGTATTATGTACTATAAGCATAATGAATACATAGCTTCAAGCTTCATCAATTTACAATGACTACAAATTTACATATATGTTCCCTCAACTGTCAAGGGCTGGGTCAGAGAGATAAAAGGTACAGGCTATACCAATGGTTCAAACATAAAAAATGTGACATTTTGTTTACTCAGGAAACCCATTTTATAAAAGAACAAAGCAATATAGTAGAAAATGAATTTGGCGGAAATGTATTTCATAGTTTTGGTACATCGCAGTCTCGAGGAGTTTCAATATTCATTAAAAAATCAGTTAATTTAAAAATTATTGATAACATCACAGATGATGAAGGAAGAGTGGTTCTCTTAAATGTCGAAATAGATAACGGAATATTTTGTCTTGTAAATATATATGCACCAAATATAAGTAGAAATAGAAATAACTTCTTTAAAAAACTAAAACTTTTTATAGAAAAACATAGTGTAGGGTCACTTATATTAGGAGGAGACATGAATGACTCCCTAGGAACCTTAGATATAAAAAATATTCAAAAAACAAAAAATAAAAAACCAGTCAAAAATTTAAAAAATCTTATACAATCTAGAAATTTAATTGATATTTGGAGAAGTCAACACCCTTTGCTCCAACAGTATACCTGGAAAAGGAAAAATAAAAACAGCGAAGCAAGTAGAATTGATTTCTTTTTGATAAGTCCTGAACTTAGAACTCTTGTAAACAATTCTGATATAAGACCTGCATTAATATCAAGCACTGATCATATTGCAGTGTCCCTTAGAATTCATACTAGTACGCAAAACAAAGGTAAAGGTTATTTCAAAATTAATAATAGTATTCTTGAAGATAATGAATATGTAAATATTATTAATAATTTAATATTAGATTACGAAAGAAAATGTAAAAATAATAATAACATTACTCAATTATGGGACCTTTTTAAATTAGAGGTTAGGGAAATTACGATGAAATTTTGCAAAACAAAGCAAAAAAACGTAAAGATGAAATTAATGTCTTAGAAAATAAATTAAAAGATCTCAAATTGAAAGAAGAAAGTAAATCAGAAAAAAGTTCAATTAATAATGAAAATATTAAAATATTAGAAGAAGAATTAGAAACATTATATAAAGTAAAAGCTAAAGGAGCACAAATAAGATCTAGAATAAAATGGGTTGAGGAGGGAGAAAAAAATTCGAAATTTTTTCTAGGATTAGAAAAAAGTAGGAAATTACGTAAAAATATAGTATCTCTTAAAAATAGTAAAGGAGAATTAGTAAAAGACCAATCTGAAATATTAAATCTAGAAAAAGACTATAACCAAAAACTATATTCTAGTTCCAATCCCAACATAAATTTAATTACTGATTATGTAAATAGCACAGAAGTAATTCACACACTAACCGAGGAAGAAAATGCTTTATTAGGTGAACAAATGACAGTAGAAGAATGCTCTAAAGCAATATTTCAAATGAAATTGAATAAATCCCCAGGCTTAGATGGCCTTTTATAGAAAATTCTGGGCAAATATAAAAGACTTTGTAATTCGTACATTCAGTCATAGTTTTGAACAAGGAAACCTATCTGAAACCCAGAAAATTGGACTAATATCATTAATTTTTAAAAAAGGAGACCCAACAAATTTGGACAATTACAGACCCATCTCCTTATTGAATGTACATGTAAAGCTAATTGCTTATACCCTTGCACAAAGACTAAAACCTATTCTTCCAAAAATTATACATAATGATCAAAATGGATACATAAAAAATCGTTATATTGGTTTTAACATTAGACAAATTCAAGATATCATTGACCATTCAGAAAAATTTAATGTAGATGGAGCAATTCTATTTTTAGACTTTACTAAAGCTTTTGACTCCATAGAATGGCAGTTCATGTGGCAATTTCTAGACAAGTTTGGTATTAAAGGTTCCTTTCTGAATTGGATTAAAATTTTGTATACGGATATAAAATCAGCAATTGTAAACAATGGCTGGATATCAAGTCTAGTTAACATTACAAGAGGCATAAGACAAGGATGCCCTTTAAGTGCTCTTCTATTTGTACTAGCAGTAGAAATTTTGGCTTGCAAGATAAGATCAGATAATAATATTAAAGGATTTCAAATTAAGCTTAATGGTAAAACACATTGTTTAAAAATAAGTCAACTTGCAGATGACACAACCCTTTTCTTAAAATCCCAAGAAGATATTAGTAAAGCTTTAAACTTAATTGAAATTTTTGGAACTCTCTCTGGTCTCAAATTAAATCGTAATAAAACGGAAGGTATTTGGCTTGGAAGATTAAAAAATTCAAAAGACAAATACGAAAATATAGAATGGCAAAAACAATGTGTGAAATGTTTAGGAGTTTATTTTGGATATAATAAAGCTGAATGCATGGAAATGAACATTCAGAAACAAATTCTAAAATCTGAAAATCTATTACATTCATGGAAAAAAAGAAACTTAACCATGATTGGAAAAGTTACAATTGTAAAGGCACTTATTATTCCAAATATTACATTTATAGCTTCTGTTGCAGATATAGATAAAGACACAATACAAAAATTTCAGAAAATGATATATGATTTTATTTGGGATTGGAAACAAGAAAAAATTAAACACTCAACATTGAATAAAGAATTTTGCGAAGGAGGCCTCAAAATGATTGACATTGACCGATATATAGATGCAATTAAAATCAAATGAGTTAAAAGACTGTTAAACAATGATTCATCAAACTGGAAAGTAATTCCAAAATATTACTTTAACAAATTTGGACGTGACTTGTTAATATTTGAAATGAATTTAGATAGCATTAAATCTCTAGTAGGACTTAACAAGTCAATCCCAACATTTTACCTTGAAATACTTAAAACATGGTTGAAATATGGAGGTGGGAAAACAGACAAACCTAGCAACTTCAGAACTATACGACAACAGGTTATCTGGGGCAATCAGTATATCAAATTTCAAGGCAAATGTATTCTATTCAAATCATGGATAGACAGCAACATTATATTCATAAATGACTTATTAGATGAAAATGGGGAAATAGCAACATGTAAAATCTACAATCAACTAAAATGTAAAAGAAACTGGATAGCAGAAATAACAACACTTAAAAAGATTATTCCATATAACTGGTTAAGTAAAATTAAGAGTGACGATTCTATTAAAACTAAAGTCCAAACATATCATAACCACAATATCAGGATAAATTCCAAAACTATCAACTTAGATCTTATAGAAATAAAAGAAATGTACAAGATAATGATGACAGCAGAAAATGATAACACAATTATTGGATTCAAACGATGGGGAAAAGAATTAAATATTATAAATTTTAATTTGACAATAAAGCACGCTTTAAAATTTATGTTTAAAAATTTAGAAGAAAATAAACTTAAAATGATAAAATGGAAACTTTTGCATTATATCCTTCCATTAAATCAACATCTACAAATATGGAAAATAAAAGAATCAAATTTATGTACCAGATGTAAAATACCAGAAACTTATAACCACTTTTTCATTGAATGCTTATATTTTTCAGACTTCTGGGATAAGATAAAAACACTATTTAAAAAGATCAACTTGGGATCACACATTATCAGTCTTAAAAGTTTAGTTATTGGATATAAAATCGATGACAAGGCATATTATGACATAAACTACCTTCTTACAATCATTACCAATTCTTTGTATAAAAGTAACTTTGTATCAAACAATAAAGAAAAACCAATAGATGTGTATGGCCTTTTCAAACAAGAATTAAATAAAAGGGTATTCATTCTTAAAGCAAGGAAAAAAACATTATGCCCCCTTTTAAGCAAAGTTATAAGATATATGTAAATTTTACACTATACCCCCCCAATATTTATGATTGTCATGATATAGTCCGTCTATTATGATTGTCATGATATAGTCCGTCTATCATTCACATAACTTGACTATTTGTTGTTGTTGTTTTTTTTTCCTTTTTAAATCTAATACAAATGTGTTAGTAATTGACGTTTGATGAGAATTTGTGTTAATTTTACAAGAATTATGTTTGAAGGACAATACATCAGTCGTAAGTTATTTTACAAACCAGTTTTTCGGTAATCAGATGTATTGTTTCAGTTCAAAGATAATGGTACTTTGTAATTGGCACATTTTATGTGTTAAAGTTTTAGTAAACACATCCTTAAGTTAATAAAGTTGTCTAGCTTTATCAGTTTAACTTATACGTACCTTTTTCATATCTTAATCCTCGGAAAAATGATCATCTCGAACATATGCAAATTGTCGGAAATCATATAAATTTAAACACATCGGAACACTAGAAAACAATTTCCGGAAAGATAAACATAATACTTGTTTGTAAATATAGCGTATCTTTTGTTTAGTTAATAAATTATAAATTGTAATAATAATTTAAAGAAACAACTTAGTGCGATTTTTTCCCTGAAATGAGCACTACTAATAACAGGGATCTCTCTGAATAGCTGGGTTCAGTAGAGGATAATGTTAAACAGTTAATTTGGTGCAATAAAGAATATTTTTGTTAAAAAAAAGGGGGAATTTATGTTTTCACAGCAATTATCAATGAAGGGATATGGCGTAAATGAACATGAGACAAAGTCTCTATAACTACTTGCAAAAATAAACAATGGAACAACGCTTTTATTGTTGCTCTTCATCTTGAAGTCACAATGAGGTCTTCAACAATGACTTTTGGTCATATCTCATAGCAAGTTCAATAATATCCTAATTTAGGTGGGGTGCAGACATGACTTTCGTCCCAGTTAATTTGGAGAGCAGTGCCGAGAACAGCTCAAAATTAATTCGTTAACTTGAAGCAGACAGTCATATTATTATGTCTGTTCTGTTCCTAGAATCATGACTGTTCTAGCTATGACCGTTCGACGTAAGTCTGCTCTGGCCATGACGGTTCCACATGTACCCAAGTCTGTTCTTGTCATGAACGTTCTACCTAAGTCTGTTCTGGTCATGGCTGTTCTTCCAAAGTCTGTTCTGGTGATGACCGTTCTTGTCAATCACCAAAATAAAAGGATATGAAGTAAATGTACATTGGACAAAATCCATGTAAATACATGGTAAGATTAAGCAAATGGAACAACGCTTTCATTGTTGTACAACCTAACCGGATTAAGTAAAACTTTTCGTTCGTTGACGCGTCACAGATTTGTGACCCTGTCATACATTCTTTTTACCACTTAGATTGTAAACATGAATACGTCACAAAGAAGATTTACGGTTTCAATGATAGTCGTCGCAAGAGTATGTAACTCTCATTGGTCGGACATATAATTGACATATAGTGATCAAGCATGATTTAAAGCACGCCCCTTTATCTTGAAAGCACTCATAAAACTCACCACATTACATTGAGATTTTAATTGAACAATCATTCGTTTCATGACCAGTCAATTCAGATATGTGGCCACAAAAAATAATTTGAATTGACTCCTTTGTCAAAATATTGAAGAGAATCCCCCCCCCCTGCCTGCTGATTTGCTTTCCTGTGCCGTACTATTTCATTCTCCACCTGATGTTCAGAAATTAAATAATTTCTATTTCTGATGGATTACTTTGACAAATATACAGTGCATCGATTTTTCTGATGATTATAATAAAATGAAGATTTGACCATTCAAGATGAAGATCTTTTTAATTTACACTAGGAAAGGAGAATCTCTAATTACCTTTCTGTCTTGTGTGCAAAGCCTTAAACATATCAATACACATAGCCTCAAATGAACCAATACCCAATTATCTGAGTTTCTGCATTTTGGTTTTATTTAATTTATGAAAATCTAGATGGAAACTTTCTCTTGGGTTCTGTTACTACTGTTCCGGAATCGGAACACAAGTTTTAAGAGCTTATGTCGAAAAGCAGAACATAAACCCATTGCAAATGGGTATAACCAAACTTAAAATTATCTGAACAAATCTATTATAGGACGACTGATTATCAGGGAATAAGAGGAGGTACGATGATTTTGTGAAAAATAATTTAATCTTGATGGAAGGTAAAATTGATAAAATTATTGTACTTGTCACAAAAATAAATACGGTCTCGATTTGAAGAAAGAATAATGTTGCAAATACGGTTAATTCTGACAATTGAGGAGAGGTAAGTTAAAGGAAAGTGTTTTTCCTGGATTTTATACTTTTATTTATGTCTTTTTTTTTCAAAAAAAGGAAGAACCGACATTTTTTTTTATAAATTTGCTTTAGGAAAAGAACAGAATTGGCCCTAAAACATCAAGGAATGAATTATTCCAACAACGCACACATCAAAACTTAAGAATTGTATTTGTAAACATAAAAAAGCTATTTACAGTCATACAAACATCATATATTAGGCATGGTAAAAATGAAATAAATCACCACAAAGAATCTTTGAAGACTTATTGGATATTAATTCGACGTTTAGACAACCGGTAGCCCTGCAAAATTCTTTGAGGCCATTGTATGTGACGTGTACGAGAGCTACATCGGATCCCATTTTATAAAAGGATATACAATTATTTTCTTGACGTTACTTTTGAAATTTTCTTGTTTCATTTATAAAACATGATTTAAGATAATATCAGTTATAAAACATGATTTAAGATAATATCAGTTATATAAATAATGTATTGTTGTTTACTTATTAGGCGAAGTTTTAGAATAGATTCAATAAATCTGTCCCCACCGTCAGTTTGTGGCGTTTATATCTTTTATTAGCTTCTGTGTAAAAGAAAACAATGTCATCAAATGTGGACGAAACAGACAAAATATTGTGTACATTCATACACAATGTAACATTTTGCCACATTTCCTTTTCGTGATAATAGTACCCTGGAAATGTCATTGTTATTGGATGATTAATTTATGACGTAACTCACTGTTGTTGTGTCTGAATTGATTGAGACTTATCTAAGTTGGCATGAATGAAAGTTTAAACTTAAATCGGCGCGGTTGTATTTCATCTTGAAGTCACAATGAGGCCTTTAACAAAGAGCAAACACTCTTACCTAATAGTTAATTCAAGACAGTACGTATTACCGGTTTGGACAGTTGTCATGTCTGCTCTGGCTCTGGCGACGGCCGTTCTAGAATTAATTTACTGAATATTAATAAAGATGTGTCGGTATTTCCTGTTTCTTGAACCTGAAACCGTTTAAAGTAATAATAAAATATAAATAACTAACTTATTTTAAGATATTTTCAATTTTCATTTAGTACAGTTGACATACTCTGATATTTATTGACGTTCGTCATGTAATTGAATGTGTTACGGCACATATTGTCGCCCCTGCACATATTGTCGCCGGCGACAATATGTGCAGACCTTAGCGGCACATATTGTCGCCGGCGACAATATGTGCTGGACATTAAAGGCACATATTGTCGCCGGCGACAATATGTGCCGGTATTGTCAATGCCATGAGAACGTCACTGAAGGCGACAATATGTGCCGAATATACCGGCACATATTGTCGCCACTTGAAACTATACATTATGAAATATGTGAGTATTTGTACCTTTTGAATATGAAATTGTTCAGTTCACGTCCATACGTTTTTTTATACGTCCGTCTGTCCGTCCGTCCGTTAACTTTTTGGTTTCCGGAGATTTTTTCTGTAACCGCTTGACATATTGATTTCATATTTGGTATATGACTATATCTAGGTGAAATACAGATCAAGTTCGAATTTGGTTTGGGTCTGTTGATTTTGTATAGAGTTATGGTCCTTGGACTTAGTGAAATTTTGAAAAATATAGGTTTCCGGAGTTTTTTTCTGTAACCGCTGGACATATTGATTTGATATTTGGTATATGAGTATATCTAGGTGAGATACAGATCAAGTTCGAATTTGGTTCTGGTCGGTTGATTTTGTATAGGGTTATGGCCCTTGGACTTAGTGAAATTTTTAAAAATTCAGGTTTCCGGAGTTTTTTTTTGTAACCGCTTGACATATTGATTTCATATTTAGTATATGACTATATTTAGGTGAGATAAGATCAAGTTTGAATTTGGTTCGGGTCGGTTGATTTTGTATAGAGTTATGGCCCTTGGACTTAGTGAAATTTTGAAAAATAGAGGTTTCCGGAGTTTTTTTTTCTATAACCGCTGGACATATCGATTTGATATTTGGTATATGAGTATATATAGGTGAGATACAGATCAAGTTCGAATTTGGTTCCGGTCGGTTGATTTTGTATAGGGTTATGGCCCTTGGACTTAGTGAAATTTTTAAAAATTTAGGTTCCCGGAGTTTTTTCTGTAACCGCTTGACATATTGATTTTGTTTGATTTTGGTTCGGTCGGTTGATTTTGTATAGAGTTATGGCCCTTGGACTTAGTGAAATTTTTTAAAAATATAGGTTTCCGGAGTTTTTTCTGTAACCGCTTGAAATATTGATTTCATATTTGGTATATGACTATATCTAGGTGAAATACAGATCAAGTTCGAATTTGGTTCGGTTCGGTTGATTTTGTACAGAGTTATGGCCCTTGGACTTAGTGAAATTTTGAAAAAATATAGGTTTCCTGAGTTTTTTTCCGTAATTGCTTGACTTATTGATTTAATATTTGGTACATGACTATATGTAGGTGAGATACAGATCAAGTTCGAATTTGGTTTTGGTTGGTTGATTTTGCACAGAGTTATGACCCTTGGACTTTGTTAAATTTTGAAAAAAACATCAGTTTCTCAATCATTTGTTTGACGTATGTGTAAATGTGTGAATACGTTGATTTGATATATAGTTTATGATTGTATGTTTATAAATTATGGATTAAGTTTAAATTTGGTTCCTGTTTAATGATTTTTGTGGACAGTTATGGCCCTTGAACTTAATATTTCTTTTGAAAATTCATTTTTCACATATTAATTTGATATTTGTTGAATGGCTACATCTTGGTAAGGCACATATTCTGTTTGATTTTTTTTTAATCAAAATTTTGTTGTGGTCCAACAATGCCGTAAAGTTCAAGTTGACAGTGGACTGGCGTATCATGCGCTCTTGGCGCAGCAGTTTAATAACACTTGATATAATGCATTGATCTCTCGAAAGCATACATTCCGTCTGCAATGCACCTACTGGAATGTTTTAGGGGGGGAATTATTAAGTCCCCAAACGAAGTTTGTGGGAATTTATTGTTATGTCACAACAGACGTAGTCGGGGTGACAAGTTGTTATTCTACGTTTCTTCTGATTATTATGTCACCCCAGACAACGTCGGGGTGACATGTTGTTATTCTACGTTTCTTCTGATTATTATTATTATACTTATTCTTCCAATAATTTTTGTCCGAGCGATTATTTTTAAATAGCTGGACCAATTGAATTCAAACTTTGCACAAAGTTGGAACCCCATCTGAAGTTGTATGCTGTGCGTTTAAAATTTTCAAAATGGCCGCCATTTTCAAGATGGCCGCCAATTTATGTTGAAAAATTGGAAATTCTATATCTCAGGAAATGCTTATAGGAATTAGTTCATATTTTGTATAAATGTTCAGTAAGATAACACGAAGGAATCTATGCGACAAAAATTTTCAAAATGGCCGCCATTTCCAAGATGGCTGCCGAAATTCGTAAAAAGTTCGATTTGTCCGATTTCAATGAAAATTGATTTCTAGGTAGATTTTGAGGTTGCGAACAAGGTGGAATCATCAAATGGGGAGTCTGGGGTGACATCGGCTATTGCTTGCAATTGCAAATCTAGTTATTATTCTTTTTATTTTTCTTATTCTTCCAATAATTCTTGTCCGAGCGATTATTTTGAAATGGCTGGACCAATTGATTTCAAACTTTGCACAAAGTTGGATCACTATCTGAAGTTGTATGCTGTGCGTTTAAAATTTTCTTATTATTCTTTTTCTTCTTCCAATAAATTTTGTCCGAAGGATTATTTTGTGATGGCTTGATGTATTCAAATGAAACTTGGTAGGAAGTTAGATCAGCATAAGGAGTTGTGCTTTCCATGAAAAAAATTTTCAAAATGGCCGCCATTACCAAGATGGCGGCCGAATTACGTCGAAATTTCAACTTTGTCTGATTTCAACGAAAATTGATTTCTAAGTAGATTTTGACGCTGCGAACAACATGGGACCGTCAAATGGGGAGTCTGGGGTGACATCAGCTATTGCTTGCAATTGCAAATCTAGTTATTCTTCTTTTTGTTTTCTTTTTTTTTCTTCTTCCAATAAATTTTGTCCGAGCGATTATTTTTAAATTGCTAGATGGAATCATTTGAAACTTTGCAAAAAGTTGGACTACCATCTGAAGTAACATGCTGTGAGTTTAAAATTTTCAAAATGGCCGCCATTTCCAAGATGGCCGCAAATTTACGTTGAAAAATTGGGATTCTATATCTCAGGAACTACTGAGATATTTTGTATGAATATTCAGTAAGATGAAGGGAAGGAATATATGCGACAAAAAAATTAAAAATGGCCGCCCTTCCAAGATGGCCGCAGAAATACGTAGAAAGTCCGACTTTGTCCGATT
>MJUU01052426.1:2558-19919 GCA_002080025.1 Modiolus philippinarum
CGACTTCATACGATTAATAAAGATTTTCATAATAACTGCGGGATAAAAACAATATACGTGCATTGCTAGAAAATATTAAATTTACTTGTAATCGCTCCGAAAAAGTCATAATATCACTACAAGAGCCTCGCGATTTGACTCAGTGTTTCTAAAGCCTATACAAATAAATTGGATAATTTTCCGCAGGCGCGGATCCAGAAAATTCAAAAAGGGGGGGTTCCGAGTTAGAAGGGAATAGAAATTTGGGCGAGCGGAGCGAGGCGCGAAAATTTTTGGGGCATTTCTTAGTAAAACATCAGGATATTCATTAAAAAATACATGACTGTCAGAAAAAAAGGAGGGGTTCCAACCCCGGAACCCCCCCCCCCCTTTTTGGATCCGCCAATGTTCCGGCGATATTATTTAAGAAATAATTCATTGCTGTCGGTTGCTTATTTGACATTTAGTACAACAGGCACAAAATGATGGCATAAGCTCAAATGGCGTTCCGCTAGGTGAGATAAAAGCTTATGATCAGAATATGATCATGATTTGGGTTCAACTTCAAAGAAGTTGCAATATGCGACGAATTATCAAAAGTAGCATCCGAAAATCTTTTTCTGTCAATATTTCGGGGATGTGAATATTTAAAGATTACAATGCAAATATATATACACGCGCCTTTAATTCGTTACTAACACCCAAAATTGCCTAAGTCACCCGAAGTACCTAGTCGACAATCTTTCATCCTCAAGTACTATGCCAACGCAAGTATTTTATATTCATGATGTTTAAGTTGATTAAAATCTAAAATCTAAAACTTTATAATATGAGACGTGCAATATTAAGGTAAGTCCTGCAATTTGATTGGTTAGCTTGACAGGGGATATTAGGCTGTACCGCCGTGATATCAAAACACGATTTTAAAATACATTTTAAGGAAAATTTTAAAACTTGTAACAGAATATAATAGTTATTTAGGATTTACAAGAAATACTGGTTCAAATTCCCTTTCTGTGTCCTACGGATCGGGGATATAAAACACACAGGGAATATGAACCCGTATCCCCTGTCAGAGACATTTAAATATGAGTTTTATATGTCTCTGCCCCTGTGAAGATTCCTGTATAACATAAATTATATTATTATACTTCATGCAAATATCTGATAAAATCGAGTCATTTCATTTCATTTCATTTCATTTCAATATTTAATTCAATAGACTAATTAAATTCAAAATGAAATATTAAGGCAAGCACATCAAAAGCACAACACATTTTAGAACTCACGTATTTGTCCGGTACAAGAAAACAAACTTGAGCTCTAACAAAATGGTCACTTGTTTTTTTATTCATTACGGATCTTTTGAACAAGCTCTTTGTGAATTCAAATAAAATTTTCCAAAAAACTGCTCCAACCTCGGTATGATACATTTGTTTTTAGAAATAAACTATTTATTTAACTTGTATATTATATTTCAGAGTTTCTTCTAAAGATCACTTATCTAGATCAACACTAATACACGGCGCATTCGATTGACGCATTTGCAAAACACAAGTCGGACACGGAATTGTCTTGATTTTCTGCAACTAAAGTTTGTTTTTCCTCTATCGGATTTGACTTTACTACCGGATTTGACGTGTTCAACACGGCGGGTGTCTTATAAGAAGCAGGAGATGCTTACTCTATCGGTACACCTGATCTCACCCATGATTTTTATTGGGTCCGTGTTGTTCATCTGTATGTGTGTCTTCATTTTTCATTTTTGTCCCGTACTTAAGTGGTGTCCTTGTTTCTTAGTGTGTCCAATGTTGCCATTGTCCATGGATTGTTCGTTCTTTTGATTGACGATTCGGTTCTCACTTACTTTTCAAGCCGGAATTTTCCATATTTGGCCTTTTCATTGTGACGTCATAAATAATGGCATGCACTTTCAGCGAATTAGCTCCCTTTACCGTAAATATTGTCCATTTCGTAAATTATATAAAATATCTCTCTTAATCAAACGGTGACATATAGATTTTAAAGCTGAAGTATATGCCTCTGAAATGTCAAAAAAAAAAAAAATTAAAAAAAATTTATCTGATATTAATTTCAGATGAAAGCCAAACAATAAGCATGTTCTCACATTTCCCTATACATTCTTTGTAAATATCGCTGAAAAATACTGAAATTGGCCTGATTTTCAAAGCGTGATAACAGGAAAAGATGATCGGTGACATATCTTTATTATTTTATTTTTTGAATAAATGGACTAAGACCTACAAAATATCTTAAAATAAAGAAATTCTGTCTGCTATTTTTACTAGGCTTGAACTACCTTAAATAAGAATTCGTTAAATTGTCCATCAATATCTTATAGGTAACTTAAATTTAATTCGCTTAAATGTACCTATGCACAAAATCCCTATGTTTGGCACACCAATCCCAATCAAGATTGATTGCTCTTTACAAAACATTTTTTCAAACTTGCTTTTCCTTAAGGCATTGGCAGGCTGTAACTGTGTACAGATGATCATATAATTAATTGGATTAAAAACTGTACAAAAAGATTAATTGACAAATTAGGTGTTACTAGATGAATTTCAAATAAGGTGTTAGGGATTATATGACCAAACAAACTAATTACGTGTTACATGATCTGTTACTAAATACATTTCTAAAGATAAAAATTAGTCCACAAAAGGTAATGAAGACCAATGATTAGTCCAGCAGGTAAAGTTGTAGACTGACTTTATGTCTGCCAACCACACTGGTCGAGCTAACTATAAAATGACTGTAAAAATCGTAGGTGTAATCAGGTGTACCGATCTAGTAAGTATCCCGGTTTCTTATGAAACTTCCGCCGTGTTAAACACAACAATTCCGATGATTAAGTCAAATCCAGTAAAGTAGAATACAATGAAGGGACATAGAGTAAATTCACACAAGACAAAGTTTCTACAAATACATGGTAGAACCAATCATTAGAACAATGGAACAAAAATGAGTTTGTTAAAAGAGAAATCTGTTGTTATCTGGGAAACAGATATCCCACAACGACCCACAAGGTTGTGGTGTAGATGGTAAATCTTCTGCAGAGTTGACTCTAAGTTATGGATAATAACCAGGAATAGAAAAACACATTTCATGATAGACATGGATATGGTTCATATACAGGCAAGCGCTGAATGTCGCATGCAAATTAAAGCCGGGAATTCTCACATTGCCTTGTTTTTGGATTTTTTATTTCCCCTTCACTGTTTTTTGCTTCGGCATTCGTTGGCCGATATATTGCACATTTACACTGAATCACAACAACTTAACAAATGTTGTACCTCTTCCTTCCCATTGCTTTACTTTCTCCAAAATTCTTTCTTGGCCCTTGACATTTTGCTGTAAGAAATTATAAGGCGAAGCAGCAGTAGAACTTTTAAAATCTGGCTTGCATTTGTATTTCAGATCCCAAACTTTGACCTTTTCAAGTACGTGACGTTTATCCGTAATGTTAAATGATTTAAGAATAATATGTGGTTCTCCTCTTAGTGTAAAGTCAGCAAAGCCTGAATCTAGGACATTATTCAGTGCCTTATTGTGACTGAAGGTCAGCTTGGGATATGAGTGTCTGTAGTCAGAATTCATGGTGGGCATTTTAATGAAGTCTGGCTCAAGATCTTCTTCTTTTGAGTATTCAGTGAAGGGATATGTGAAATGTCTTTTACGCTTTCTACAATGACTTTCTTTGGGTTGCGAAATTAAAGGTGTTTCCTCGTCGTCTTCAGAACATGATTCATAAACTTGTAATTCGTTACTGTCTTGCTGAGGAGTACCGACAAAGCTAGACTGAGATCCATATTCACCTGTTTCTGTTGTTTGAGTTGTTCTACAACTACCTATTTAAAAGAAATATTGTACAGCTTTGAGAGTTTATATTTCAAAACTATTTTGTCATATTTATAAATATAGCTATCCCTTTACAGTTTCTGTTTTATCAACCTTAAAGTTGTAAATCAAGCATGTCCTGAGTTTTTGTAGGTAAAGAAATTGCATATCAAGTTTGAAGGCTGTATTTCATTTTGTTCATAGGTTATCAGTCGGAAACCTTAAGGAGACAGATGGACATACGACTTAGGGTATCACATAATACCTAGCAACTACTTGTGGCGGGGATGAAAACAAAGGGATAAGTTCACAATGTTTCAATTTTAGAGTACACATCTTAATTATCTGAAAATTGATCTTGCATAGCTTCTTGCACTCCGAATATTAATTTTCAGCACAAACATTCCTACAATTCCTTATTTTGCGTTGATATATGCATATCTGGATAGTGTAATGGGTAGTTTGTGCTAAGTATTGAAAGACAATTTTTCGGTTAAACAAAAGACATACAATGGTATTTGTCGTGTTTACCAATATAAGACAGATTCAAGCCTGAATTTTTTAATGATGTCAAATAATAAATTTATATTTTTGTTTTATTCTACATTGTTATATTTTACCACGTTTCTTCCTGTAGAATTTCCATCCAAATCCAGTGATAAATATAGAAGCAAGGATTGCAACTACGACAAGCAAAACAATTTCAGTAGTCGATCCTGAAATAAATATAAATGATTGCCAATCCACAGTTAGTACTTACATAAACATTACCTTTAATTTTCCACTATATTCACCGAATTCCGCTATTACCGGTGATAGGGACCGTTTTGAACTTACTATGAGGTATAACCAAAGCTCATTATTAAGGCCTCATAGTAACATCAAGAAGAAGACTAGAAAAACTGTGAGCAAAGCTCACTATAAATACCCCCACACCCCCATTTGATTCCAGAAATAAAAAATCATTCAAATCAAATTTTGAAATAGGAGGTGCACATCTTCATTATGTCATAAAGACTGTGTTAAAATTTCATTAAAATCTATTCAGTGGTTCAGGAGGAGTACTGGATAAGAGATGGGTACCCACTAGCAATGTGATGGCTAATTCCATGTTTTGCAATGGGAAACCCCAAAAATCGATCAAATAAAATTCTGAAATAGGAGGTGCACATCTACATTATATCATAAACACTGTCTTACAGTTTCATGAAAATCTATTCAGTCGTTCAGGAGGAGTAGCGGATAAGAGATGGGTACCCACTAGTATGTAATGGCCATGTTTTGCTATGAGATACCCCAAAAATCGATCAAATAAAATTCTGAAATAGGAGGTGCACATCAACATTATGTCATAAACACTGTGTTAGAGTTTCATGAAAATCTATTCATTGGTTCAGGAGGAGTAGCGAATAAGAGATAGGTACCCACTTTTATGTAATGGCTAAGTCCATGTTTTGCTATGGGAAACTCCAAAAATCAATCAAATCAAATTCTGAAATAGGAGGTGCACATCTACATTACATCATAAAGACTGTGTTAAAGTTTCATGAAAATCTGTTCAGTGGTTCAAGAGGAGTAGCGGATAAGAGATGGGTACCCACTAGTATGTAATGGCTAAGTCCATGTTTTGCTATGGGAAACTCCAAAAATCAATCAAATAAAACTCTGAAATAGGAGGTGCACATCTACATTATGTTATAAAGACTGTGTTAAAGTTTCATGAAATCTTTTCACTGGTTCAGGAGGAGTAGCGGATAAGAGATGAGTACCCTTTGGTGTAACGGGCGGACGGACGGAAAGACGGACGGACGAAAGGACGGACGGACGGACGGACAACCCCATCACTGTATAACCCCCACTGAAAAGTGGTGGGTAAAGAAAACAAAAAAACGGTTGTTCCATTGCTTGGTCCTACCAAATTTATGTAGGAATTGTTATAATGTTCATTAATGTAAAGTATATTATTTTGAAGAAAATTAAAATTAGTTAAAATGAGTGCGCAGTGTCCTTGTCTATTTTATTGACCCAACAGAGGCAATATATCTTACAGTCCAAATGAAACAGCAAACCACATCAAGTTTTCAGTAATTTAAACATATCACTGCTGAAATCATAAATCATTATAAAAATTTACAATTAATTATTGCAAATTAACCAAAACAAGAGCTGTTGCCGAATGGCAGCCAGTTATACCACGCTCATTGAACCCTGAATCAATATGGTAAGTGCAGATTTAAGTGCGTGAGGACAGAATACTGGTGTGGACACAGTACAAGTGTGGACAGAATATACAATTTTAAACATTTTTTTGTTAAAAATGAAAGTAAAAGGGGCACAAAGTCGGTAAACAGGAAGAAGGGATCCAATATGGCCGAAAAGGGAAGGCGCAGTATAGGACCCCATACTGATGCACCATGCCAAATATGAAGTGGCTGTCGTCTGTAGTTGCTGAGAAAAATGTGACGAAAAAGTCACAATTTTGAAAATGACAGTAAAAAAGGCACAAAGTCGGTAAACAGGAAGTAGGGATCCGATATGGCAAAAGGGGGTGGCACAGAATAGTACCCCATACTGATGTACCATACCAATTACCAAGGTTGCCAAGAAAAATGCGACGAAAAAGTCATAATTTTGAAAATGAAAGTAAAAGAGGAACGAAGTCGGTAAACAGGAAGTGGTAATCCGATATGGCAAAAAAGGGGAGGCGCAGTATAGGACCCCATACTGATGTACCATACCAAATCAAGTGTCTGTCATATGTAGTTGCTGAGAAAAATGCGACCAAAAAGTCACAATTTTGAAAATGAAAGTAAAAAAGGAACAAAGAGGCACAAAGTCGGTAAACAGGAAGTGGTGATCCGATATGGCCGGAAAGGGGAGGCGCAGTATAGGACCCAATACTGATGTACCATACCAAATATCAAGTGTCTGTCAAGTGTAGTTGCTGAGAAAAATGTGACGAAAAGATGTGTGACGGACGGACGGAATGACGGAATGACGGAGTGACGGAATGACGGACGGACAGAGGTAAAACAATATACCCCCTTCCTTCGGAGCGGGGGTATAAATATGATTTGGCTGCACGAACATTAATTTCTTTTTGATATATTCTAATTTTGAGTTTATTAGTAATTATGTGATACTTTTTTGATTTGTAATACTTTTTGATGAAACTGCACGAATAATTAGTCCATTCATAAATTTCAAGGAAAAAAGAAAATTTTGCAGATGTTATTTCATTTGTTTGTGAAACCGTTTAAACCTGAAAGCACCAAGTCAGTACAAAGTTGAAATCGTCAATTTTTTGCCTCTTAGAATGACTTCGGCAACTGATTTGGAAAATTTGTTCTTTCCACGACCCCCCCCCCCCCCCCCAAAAAAAAAATACTTATATAGTATATACAAATATGCAGATTGTTAGAGATAATGAATGTTATGCCTTTTTAACCATATAAAAACTTAATGTTATAGTTGTTTCTGACTGTACACGTTTTAAATCTTAGATTACCTGTGTTTCAGATTTAAACATTGGTTGGTACTCTATGAAAACTCCTGTAAATCTAAATGAATCCATTATAATATAAAATTTAATTTACATCTACATTATAATACATTCCGTTCTTTGGTCATTTTCATTATGTCTGTTTAACAGCTTGCATCTTTATATTGACTTCAGCAACAGACGCAGGGCATTCCGTTTCTATTCCAATGTATCTTAACATGTTTTAAAACCTGATAGAAGATTGCTACGCGTAGCCATGTCCCCCTCCGCCACAGTAAAGTCGATAAAGTCCCATAACTCATGCAAAATTTTGCGAATCAAAATGGCGGCAGGATATGATCAACTGCATTAGGTTGCAAACAGCCAAGCAAAATTTCAGCAAAATCCCTTATTTGGATTTTGAGGAGATGTGTCCACAAAGTCTTCCTATGTTGTAGTATGCATAAAGTCGATAAAGTCCCATAACTTCCGTAAAATTTGTCCAATCAAAATGGCAGCATAATATGATCAAGTACATATGGTGGCAAATGTTCACACAAAATTTTAGCATAATCTGTACAGTGGTTTCCCAGGAGTTGCGCCCAAAAAGTGTTCCTAAGCTGTAGCATGCGTTAAGTCGATAAAGTCCCATAACTCCTGTAAAATTTGACGAATCAAAATGGCCCTGCGATATGATCTTGTACATAAGTTGACTAACAATCCTGTAAAATTAGAATGAATTCGGACTGGCAGTTTCTGAGGAGTTGCGTCAACAAGATTTGCAATTGTATAACAATGTGGAAATAATCAAAGTCCCATAACTCCCACAAAATTTGACGAATCAAAATGGCGATGCGATATGATCTAGTACTAATGGTGACTAACAATCCTGTAAAATATGAATGAATTCTGGCCAGCGGTTTCTGAGGAATTGCGTCCACAAGATTTGCCATTGTATAACAATGTCGAAATAATTAAAGTCCCATAAGTCCAACAAAATTTGACGAATCAAAATGGCGATGCGATATGATCTAGTACTAATGGTGACTAAGAATCCTGTAAAATTTGAATGAATTCTGGCCAGTGGTTTCTGAGAAGTTGCGTCCACAAGATTTGCCACTGTAAAACAAGGTGGAAATAACCAAAGTCCCATAACTCCCACAAAATTTGACGAATCAAAATGGCGATGCGATATGATCTAGTACTAATGGTGACTAACAATCCTGTAAAATATAATGAATTCTGGCCAGAGGTTTCTGAGGAGTTGCGTTCACAAGATTTGCCATTGTATAACAATGTCGAAATAATCAAAGTCCCATAACTCCAACAAAATTTGACGAATCAAAACGGACACACGGACGCACGGACGGACAGACGCACGGACGCACGGACGCAGACCATTACCATGTCCCTCCGTCGCGTTGCGGCGGGGGACAAAAAAGATTTCCGTAAACTGATTTGCAAATTGTGTATCCTACAGGCTCTAACTCATGTACCTTGTCTTGTTTTCTCTGACTTTTCTTCTTCATTGGTTTCTACAAATAATGTTCCAATGATAAATAAGTAACAAAATACCGAAGTTATTGCTAATTTATTTTCTGCATATGCGCATTTCGACAACTTATGTCTCATCGGTGCAGATAAAACCAAAGCATTTGGAAGTCCATTAACCAAAAACTTGAAACAGCTGGTAGAGAACATATAACCAAAAGGATCTAAATAGAAAAGCCAAAATTCAGCTAAGGACAGAGCACTGAACGAGGGAGATACTAGTTTAAAAAAAATTGTAAATTTAGATATTGCAAGTTTCGATAAAATCGGTTTTCGGGTCAGCACCGAAGTACTGGTAGGTGAATACCCTCAGGATATCAAATGTCGGTATAAATATTTTGCTATACATGTATTTCTATATTGACATACTATACTGAACAAAAGAAGTAATAACTTGCACAAACAGATATACTTATTTTCATCAAATTTTGATTTTTTTTTCAGAAATGTCGCTGAAAACTCTTGGCAGTTCTTCGGATTGGAAATATTTAGAGAGTTCGTGATTAGTCTTAATATTTATTTTTTGTATTTAACACAAAGTTTGAAAAAAATCTTCGTTCAACACAGATGCGCTCTCTGGTTTCTATACTGAAAATTGTCAAAAGGGGTCTTAATCTTGGACCAAATTGATCTTCTATAGCAGTGAAACAATAGTTATTGACATTTATAAAGTACATTAAATGACATATTTCTAACAGTTTATGTTTTTTGCATTAATGTATCGAAGTTACTTCAAATTTTTGGGACCGCATTTTTATCTTATTCTGCATTTTGCTTTGAATACAAGGATTCTGGTTGTGTTATTATACTGATATATGAAAATTGACTTACTTTTTTTTATCTTTTATATTCGTATTTTACTGAAAAAGTCATAAAAATCGTGACTTTTGTTAATTGCACTTTCATTTAATAATTTATAATCTCATTTTACTTACCGTTCTTTTTAACTTCAGAACCACTTCTTTTATTAGGCCTATACAATATAGATATATTTCCACTATGAATTGTTATTTTTACACAGAAATGGATCTGAATGAAGTTAACACGGTGTACAGTGATTATTTATGAATGCATATTCCTTTATTTATGAAAAAGAAAGGAAATGGGGTTAATACAAGGAGACAACATCCCATATCCAGGTTTGTTCATGGAAAGCATTTTGTAAGTTATATAAGGTAAAGTATGGTGTTCTATGAGACGCTACTTCCAGTTTCACGGTTAATGGCATGCACATGATACAAACGATGCTTATTGCACCAAAACACCGTTATTTGTTCCTTCAGGATGTTTTTGACACTGTCTCTGACTTTCGGAATTCTCTTATTTTATGCTTCATGATGCATTAGAAAATTTTGCACACTGACCCCCTTCTTTCTTTTTAAGATATGATTGTATATATCTCCAATAGACTTTTGACAAAATTTGATGAAATTCTTAATATTCCTACATTGCATTTCAAAAAGTGATTACCTTAATGTAAAATGAATGAAAAGTCTAGAGAAGTTCTGTTTCCCGCCAAAATTTCAGGCAAACTGTCACACTGTCCTATCAATATTTTTTGCTTAAAATAATGTATGACCCATATTCTAACAAATAAAAATATTAATTTTAAATCCTTGATATGATAAACTTGAGGAGTGACCATCCTTAAGTAATGTTATACGAGTTTTGGGTATTTTTGTTATTTATTTACTTGTTTTGGTTGATTGATTTTTATCCCTGATGGTATGTAAATCGTATTGTCTATTGTACCATTTGACAGAACGATAGCTCAAATAAAATGCAAGTTATTCCATATAAAATATACAGAACAAAGTACACGTTAATTTTGCCATCACTTAATGAAAAAGTACCAAGATGTGGTCATTACAAGTCTTTGTAAAGGCAATGACAAAATAGTAGCTTCCAGTGGGCATACAAATAATGACCATTTCACCAAGAATATTCATTACTTGTACCATCACACAAATTGCATTCATTTTCAAATTCTATATTAAAACGTTATACAGCCTTTGTATAGGTCAATCGATGTTATACCGAACTGAGAAATGCAGTACAAAGACTACAATTGTTTTATAATTAATTAAATTGACGCATATTCATTTCACTTTTGCTATGACTGTACCTTTTGAACCTCTTCTTTTACAAGTATTTAATTTCCCTTTTTTAGCTCACCTGGCTATGCCAGGGTGAGCTTTTGCCATCACTTTGCGTCCGTCGTCCGTCCGTCGTCCGGCGTCCGTCGTCCGTCGTCCGTCTGTCCGTCCGTCGTTAGCTCACTTTCAAAAATCTTCTCCTCTGAAACTACTGGAGGGATTGGTTTGAAACTTTATAGTAATCATCTATGACATGTCCTGCACAAACGATCCTCATTTTATTATGATCCGATGAAAAACATGGCCGCCGGTGCTAAAAATAGAACCTAGGGGTAAATTGCAGTTTTTAGCAAATAACTCAAAAACCGATGCAAATATCAAAAATCTGACAGGGGTAAAATTGTTCAGAATGCCGAGATCTATCTGCTCTGCAATTTTGAAGAAAATTGGAAAACCCGTCTGAGAGTTATAGCCCTTTTTCCGTAAATTTTTCAAAATTTGTGCATTTTTTATTTTTTATTTCAAAAACTGTAACAGATAGAGGTGAAGTGTAAATTAAAAAAATGTTCAGCATATCAAGATCTACATACTCTGAAATTTTGAAGAAAATCCAAAGGCCTGTGTATGATTTATTGGCCGTTTTTCACTTTTTTTTCCAATGCCATATGGTTATGGGTTATTTCCCTTTAAATTCTGTGTTCAAATCTTCTTTAGTTAACTTTTCTCTCTTAAGCTTTAGAGAAATTCCCTACAATCACTTCATTAAAAAAATTATTTCTTCCATAATTTAGAGCAAAAACAGTGTTTTTGTGCAAATTTCTGCAATTTTTGCAAAAATACTTTCTTAATCTTTACCTTATTTGATGTTATAATGATTTGCCTATATACATATTGTGTATATAATACTGGGACTCTCGTGGTGAATCACTATGAAATCTGTTGACATGTATGTCGAAGTAGATCATCAGCTTCATAGACTGCTTATCATTAAAAGTATTTGTAATTAAAGCCTTTAATGAGCAGTTGATGAAATTAACATGAAATGAAATTAACATGAGTGGATTTGAACGGAACTTGGCATTTATGATGCTTTTGAGGTGCTGACTATAATATATATATGTATTGTGACTTTTATGCCTAAATGTCATCCAACATGGCCATCTGCAGGGAACATAATTTATTACTCGACTGTATGGAAAGAGCATACAAAGAATTTTTTATCTGAAACAACTTGGCTAGTCACATTAATGTATCTTAGATGGTCCCCTTCAAAACAGATGTCCTTCAAAGTCTGCACCTTATGCAAATTGGCTACCAATGGGAAACAAAGTTTAATATAGGAGTACATTCAAAGATCTTCTTCTTTAAAACCATTTGGCCAGTTGGAAATAAACTTTGGCACAATACTTAATTTTCTTTAAAATTGTGTCCTGCAGATCCATCCCTTATCCAAGATGGCATGCAATAGGGAAAATAGTTTAATTAAAGTTGGATCATATTATATATTTAGTTACATAGTTTGAAAATGAGACCCTTTAACATATAAGTTGATTTGAAGTTATGTATTGGCCATGGTCCAGGTGAGCGATACAGGCTCTTGAGAGCCTCTTGTCTGATATATATTTATACAAGAGGTAGATGGTTGGCAATCCTGAAATCGCTACTTGCAGTATAAGACATTATTCTAAACTTGCATACAAAGTTTCAAGAAGCAGTGATAAGTAGTTACTGAGAAAACGGTTACCAAAATTTTCTACAATTGACAAAAGATCTCGAAAATTAACTAAGTCGGTAAACAGGAAGTAGATGTCCGGCAATCCTGAAATCGCTACTTGCGGTATAGAATATCATTCTCACCTTGCATACAAAATTTCAAGTTGCAGTGATGAGTAGTTACAGTGAAAACTGTTACGAAAAATTGTTTGGTATCACAGACAGACAGACGGGCAGACAGACGGACAGAGTGATTCCCCTGAACTTCGTTCGTGGGGGGTATAAAAAGTTGAAGGAAACATACAATTCTTTGTTATATTTATTTCCAACCACAACTAATGTTGCCACTTGCTTATTATATGTAACGGAAATCTTTTTTATTGCTTGCTTGCGCCCCACTAAAAGTTTATATATTTGTACTGCTAATAAATGCCACGACTAAAGCACCGAAAGACATTTTTGGTAGCAAGATACAGGAAATTACATTATTTTTATTAACGTGTAATATACATCATGTAATCTGTCGTTTTTGAAGCCGTTCTTAGCCCTTCAACAAAATGCTGACTATCCCGCATACATGACCAGTCATTGTGAGTTCAAGATGAAGAACAACAATCAAAGCGTTGTTCTATTGCCTGGATTAATCATGTATTTGTAGAGACTTTGTCTCATGTCTATTTACTCCATATCCTTTCATTATTAATGGATGTCGTCTTCCAGCAATGAATTCCGCACAAACTGGTGCTGGCGGTTGTCTTAAACTTAATGCGACTTAAAAGCAAAGCTCATTTATGAAGGCCTCATGGTGACTTAAAGATGAAGAACAACAATAAAAGCGATGCTATATTGCTTGGTTATACCTTGCATTTATACTAAGACAAGGTTTGTCATCCCTGAAGTGTTGAGTTCCTAAAAAGATTCCCCCTGCGAGTGGTGTATGCTCTTTTTATAATTCAGTTATCATGTACTTGTTCCTGAGAGAATTCTCATACAGATATACTATCACACTTTCAAATTTTGGCATGTTTTGTTTTTTGTTTTTGTTTGTTTTGTTTTTTTTTTAATTTTGAAATTTTATCCTGACACACCTGTTTAAAGTGCCCGCATCTAACTATTTCATGCCAGTTTTCTTAAAATCGACTTGAGGAGTGCCCTGTGATTGTCTATATGTGTTGTAATTGTTCTCTAGCTTGAGCCACTAGTCCTTTTGTCAGGCAACGGATGACAGTTTTTGTAAGAGCACTTTGCTAGTTGAAATTATGTTTATTGACGATCCCGCATTTATGACCAGTCGAGACATGGATGGAGGGTTGTGCGACATCAAGCAATAAATTCCGCTCACCTTCTTGGCAGGGGCTGTCTTGAACTTACTTTGAGGTACGATGAAACGTCATTATTGCAAGGGTTCAGGGTTCATTTCGATTTCAAATGAACAACAATAATTAAAGCATTGTTCCATTGCTTTGTTCTACAACGTATTTGTAAAGGCTATGTCTCATGTGCATTTACTCCATACTATCCAGGTGATTATGTTTAAGCCAATGAAATTGTATGAAAATAATTAAGCTACTTACGCATGTGTATCGCAAAATGCATCTTTTCTAGAACTACAAGATAGAACTTCATACATATTCTTCCGTGTACAATTAGTACAAGGCTTGCATTGATAGGCGCGAACGTTACTGTAAGTTCCAGATTTACATGGTCTACACGGAATACAACTGGAAGGGCCGTTGATCGAATCTATATCTACTTGCCATTCCTAAAATTTAAACAGAACAAAATAAATGGCATTACAAATAATTGGTATACAGTTACTATCAAATTAATGTTCTAAGTATGGGTAAAGTAATAACAAAGCTTTTAGATTAGATATATTATGCTAACCTATAAACCTATTTCTGATGCTGACCTTAACAGTATTGACCTTTTGAGATAAAAATGATCTTTGAATTATGAAAGTGTGAGTGATAAAACGGTTTAATAAGGATTTTTTTATGGCAACCACTTTTATTTGTTTACCCGTTTAAAACATTTTCACTGCAATCCAAATATTTCAACAATGACCTTAAATTGCCCATAAACGCTTTGTTTATTATGGATCATTTTCAATTTCCTAAATGTACATCACAGTTTTGTTTAATATTGCTATGATAAATAAAATCTTTCATTTGCAAGTCGGTAACTATCTATTTCTACAATCTCAAAGGCAAAGCATTAATATAAATATTCTATTTTAATATTTCACCCTTTCGATAGAAGAAATTTGAATGGACAGCTTTACAAAACTGATATAAGTTTTGTTTTCTTTTTTGATCATCCAAAAATACCTATTACCGGATATATAGATCGATTTAACATCTTTTCATAAACCTAGTTTCTTAGATGATTATCAAGTTTATTATCTTACGTAACTCGGAGGTGGGGGGGGGGGGGCATTTCCATATTTTATATATAGGGTTGCCACTGAAGTTTTGAGACACCTACCTTATCATATATGAGGGGGGCCCTCATATATTTACGATTTCAAAATCCATACCCTTTCATATACTTTTCATTTGCTTTAGGTAACCCTTTCCCATGTATATAAAAGTGAAAACAAAAGTCCAAATCGATCAAAGGGAGAGACCAGTAAGGAAAATCCGTATAACATTCGAATGAATCAGGAAAACACAATTCAACACAGAACATTTTTGGCATGCCGTCATATTCCCGACATGGAACGGGCATTTTATAACTAAAATAGTGGGTTAAACCAGGTTTAATGATGCATCAACCTCCCGCTTATATGAGCTAATTAGGGTAGAAATTCTGTTGATGGGCAATTAAACCCTTAGCAGAGTAGATCAAATCAGTTTCTTGTTTAATGCTATAATAATTATACGAGATCTTCGTACAAATTTCCGCCGTGCGCGGTCCCGACTTATGAATAGGCCAGCAGCATCGTCTGGGCTTGGAGTATGAGTCTTCCTAACAGAGGACCCCGAGGGAACCCCGGGATATAGAAATAGGACCTAGTATCTCCGGCTTGCGGGGTGTGACCCCTCCTAAACGGAGGCTGACCCCGAGAGTCCCAGGATATAGAAATAGGACCCATTCCGTGGTTGTGCGGGATGAATAAATACACAACCCATCTTTCGGATGGGATGTAAACTCAGGTCCACGTGTTGGAAGAAATGCCACGCTTCCTGCACGTTAAAGAGCCCTTGTAGCAAGCTCTTTTTTGGGGTGGTCCGTAGGTGATCGGCTACAAGGCTAAATTCACCGCCCTCGACGATTTCACCCTACTTTTCCAGTGGCAGTCAGAATTTCCCGTCCCATGGCCCTTTCCATACCCCAAAGTTATTATTTATTAACAAACTTGTTCTCGTCTTGATATAGCTGAAATATTGCTGAGTGGACGTTAAACAATATTCAATCAATCAATCGTACAAATTCCTTTTGTTAGGACCACATGATCACATTTGAGTTCAAAAAAAAAAACAGTACGTTTCACCTACCTGCAATGAAATTTTTCCAAAGCCAACAGGACATTTATTGCACGGAAGACACTCCTTTAGGTTCTTATGATAATAGACATTATCCAGAGGATTACATTTTGGTGACTGTGCAAGTAACACTGTCGATGTTGATAACCAAAACACACAGAGAAGGTAAACTGTAACTGACATATTAATGTAAATCGTCTGATATCTAAAATAAAAATAGGGAAAACATGCAAGTTATAAATAGATAACTTTTTTTGCAGGTAAATTAAACATGTTAAATGTAAAATCATAAGACATGAAACTAATGAATAAGCATTAAATAAATACTTACAAATTCAAACAAATAAAAACTCGAGTCTAAATACCCTTTTCTAATACAAGACATACGTGAAGACATAATCTTACCTGGGCGCCAGTCTGCGTACATGAGGTATGAAGTGGAATGATTGGTTAAAATATACCCTTAGCTATATTTAGCATAGGTGTTTTCCTATGCTGGGTAACTTGATAAAACTTGTACCCGTATAAATACTAACAATAACCGTGCCCAGAATAAAAACTTATTGTGGGCACTTATAAAAACTTATTCTAAGTTTAAGAGATTAAGATTGTTTATTCCAACTAATGGTCCCACAAGGGACATACAAATTTCATACAATTATTAGCTTTCATTCCAGGTACACATACATACAAAATTGACAAAGAACACGAGAACATATATATATGTATAACAATTTTATCAAACTGATAACTATATACAGATTAATACATGGGCATTTCCATATTGGTCTGGTTATCATCCCGAGACACCCATATTGGCCAGAGACGAAGTCGAGGGACAATATGGGTCGAGGGATGATAATCAGGTCAATATGGAAATGCACATGTATTAAACTTTTTATTACATACTTCCGACGTTTAGAAATGCCAGGCCGATATGGACCGGAAGTCGTTTATTTGCCAAGGCCAATATAGACCGGAAGTCGTTTATTTTGACTGAGATGCACGAGGAGCATAAAATAACCTATTATTTTCCTGGGGTGTGAAAATATGGACAGTTTACTTCCGGTCATATTGATCATGCAAAAACGCTTTTATTTCTACTAAGTATACATGTAATAAATAATAATATTTTCAACGGTCAGGCCAAATCCAGGCAGGGATAATACCAGTAGAAATATAAATACACACA
>MJUU01052426.1:21359-47849 GCA_002080025.1 Modiolus philippinarum
AAAATAGAGTGAGCTGCAAATTTATTTTGAAACGTAATATGAGAGTTAAGTATATTAATTAACCAAATTTTGAACATGGATTTGGTGGTGTAGTGGTTAGCGTGGCAGACTCTCAACCCTTAGTACCTTGACAGAGGGGGTTCGAATTCCACTGGAATCAACAAAAAATTAATATTTAATATTAAAAGACTTAGAATTAGACTTTGGCTTTGGTTTGATAGAAAAATACATTACAGGCAGTTGACTCAAGCCTAAATGATTAATTTCATTTTTTTTTAAACAGAAGTATTCAAAATTGCAGTTAATTTATCTTCTGCATATGCAGCTCACTCTATTTTACATCCCTTTGGTCTCCCACAGAGATGGCGTGGGCAGTGTAATCTGTCTGTAATATCTGTGCATTCGAAGAACAGCCAAATCCCTCGGTGGGAAGGCAATCTCGATATTCATTTCTCTAATTCTAACCCCGTTGGGTTCCTACGATAGACCGTTATATTTTAATTTTTAGGCCCTGCATTAGCGTAAATATTCGCAAATTCAGGGAGATGAACAAGTTTCCACGTTGACTGAATTTATAGACAGTTTATATATATAAAATAGTCAACCATGTTGGCGTCTAATCTCAAGACACAGTTCCAAGAAGGTCCAGAACATCAGAATTCTCATTTGAAAAAATCCAAATAAATTTTGAATGATCATTCATTGCACTAAAGTTAATACAGAGTCTCTCTAAACAGGAAAAAAATTTTCTTCTTTCGTTATTATATAAATTACATTCTGTTAAAAAGCGTTGCTCATCTTCAACTTTACCCTTTGAACAATATATACAAATATGAAAAAGAAAGGAAATGGGGTAAATGTCTTTCTGAACGCTCAATGTTTTTGTATCTGCCGCACTCTATTCTCAAAGGATGTGCACTAATTCTTAATTTGCATATGGCTTGTCTTAATTTGAATTGTTTGAGATCTAAATACTGTTCTCGTTCAAAACAGTTTTTGATTAAAAAATAAGTATCAAGTTTACCTTTTTTAGATTCTTGTGTTTCTATTTTTAGCTTAAATATTCAAGGAAATTGTCACGTAACAGTCTTTTTAAGCTATTTCATACTAAACTATTACGGACTTTTTAAGGAAATGTAACTCTGTCAGTCAGATGCGAACTGGTTAACGTGAATTGTACTGGTACCTGTGTATTATTTAACGAGTAAACGATAGTAATTGTCATGGTATATTATATCATTTATATATTTTGAAAACATTTTTAAATGTTACCTTAGGTTAATAAAATGTAACAAATAAAAAAATCTATATAAAGCATTATTATACAATGATAATTGGGACTACATGTAACAAAAATAAGCGAATGCTTCAAACAAGGACTTGTATACGTCCTTGCTTCAAAATACAGTTGACTACACAACACACAAATTTGTTACACACGTGATCAGGTCATTTCTTACGTAATTTAGCCACAGGTATCACAGGTGAAAATTGTTTATTGCCACAATCAACATCAGGGATGGCTGTCAAAGGGTCATAAAATAATTGATCCAGAAACAGTCTGCTCTATTCAAAATTGTTTTTTTTTTTATTTTTTGTAATATAAACAATAATAAATTGTTCATTTTTAAAAGTAGTTGTATTTTAAAATATTGACAAACAAAATAATATGAACCACAATTAATGTTGTTGGGTCATCACAATCTATCTGTCGCCATATTGCCTGTTGTCTGGTGTAGAATCAGTGAAAATAACGATTTTCAAATCGATTTTGACGAGATAAGATCTTTATCTTAAGTGAAAAGAATTACACCGACGGATAGCCTATTTTATCTATTTTCACCACATAGTTGTACAAATTAGAAAAGTGTATTAGTTCTCTCGCAATTCAGTTCTAAATAGGGGACACTTCACAAATAATACGATATTTACAATGACTTAAATAGGGAATACTTGTGAAAATATTTGAAATTTTAGAATCAATTTTTGACGAGACTAAATATCTTCCTATTCTCATAAAAATTATACCAAAAGAAAGAGAAATTTATGTAGAATAAGCACATAGTTGTACATTTTAAAGAACGCAACCTATGACAATACTTTAAAATAGATATAATTTTGGAGAAATATAGAGGATAGTGTCCAAGTTCAGACATAACTGCTATGTTACTAGCTTTTTTATTAACACCAAGTATATATTTCAGAAATTTAACATGTGACTGCTCTGTTATATCATTAAAGTATATTTTTTCTAAGAAATAATTACTTTCTTTTTTTGCAATTTGCTGAATCTTTGTTAAACATTTTCAATATATCACTTCCATACATCAATATAGGTTTAACTGTATGGTCATAAAGATTCAACAAAGTTGATATACTCGGATTAGTTGAAGATAAGCAACTTTGAAGTTTAAAACATGCTTTCATAGCTTTTTTGTGTAGTTCTACTTTACATGTTTGAAGTTTTCCACTACTGGTGAAGGTAATGCCTAAATATTTATAATGACTGACACATTTTACTAAATCTTCATCAAAATATAAAGGATGATTTATAATTATGCAAGGTTTGTTGAAAATGAGAACTTTGGTTTTTGATAAGTTAACGTTTAAACACCATTCCGAACAATAATACTTCAACATATCCATTCTGTGTTGTAGACCTTCTTTTGACTCAGAGACTAACACAATATCATCTGCAAACATGAGACAATCTACTCTATAATTATTAACAAAAACTGAATTTGAGGATGATGCAAACATATCTGGTAGATCATTTATAAACAAGTTGAATAACTTGGGGTTCAGTGCATCCCCTTGTTAAACTCCTATATAAGATTCAAATGATGAAGTTTATTTATTTTCTAATTTAACACATAACATACTCTTTTCATACATATTTTTAATTATAGCATAAAAAAATCCAGAAATGCCATTTTTCAAAAGTTTATGAATACCTGTATGTATGACAGTATCAAAAGCTTTTTTAAAGTCTATAAAACATGCATATAATATACCACCTTTTTGGGAAGTGTATTTATCTATTAAAGTCTTTAAAACAAATATATGATGCGATGTTCTTGATTTTCTAGTGAAACCAATTTGACATTGGTTTATTATACCTCTGTCATTGAGAAATAAATATTCCAAGCACCATTTGACCCATCTTTCTAAATTACGTTTTGTCATATGCTTTTCTTTTCCAAGACAGTGTCAAAGAGTTAGTAGTCAACCTGTATTGGGTTTTATTCGTATGCTTAATATGCTATAGGGAAACCGGATAGAGAAAGGGGGAGGTTTGGGTACCCATAAACCAGTTTAACCCTTCCACTGGCTTTTGCTAGTACCGGTACCAAGTCTGACTATCCCGAGTTTCTATCGTGTGTTTCTCTAATTTCTAGCAATTTTAATCAACGCCTGACCGAAGTGATAAAAATATTTCTCGTCACTAGTGAGAGAACAACTCGCGTGGAATTTCTCGCCAAATCTATTCGGAACGTAATCCTCGGTGTTTAACATTATGTCATTAGAGAAACATTTTCTACAACTTAAACATGTTAATTATGGAATTTCTTACATCTTGTAAAACAAATTTTCAAATGTTTAAAAAGTCGGCAAGCCTCGTTTTCAAACATTTGCAAAATTTATTCAACTCGATGTGAGAAATTTCATAATCAACTTAGTTCTCGTTGTAGAAACTATATCTCTTGTCTTCATTATTGTTTTTCTGGTGGGGTTCGCTTGTGAATTGTGGCTGTAATTGTAGTTTTCGGTCATTGTAGATGTATTGCTTTCCTGTTTTTGTAATTACATAAACAAGGGAAATTTGTAGGTTTTTTTATGAATGTAGCTTTTTATATAGCACTTCGATTTATTAAGTAATTCAGTGCTTCGCTACAATTTTATTTTTCATGTTACCCGAACTTGCTAAAACGGGTAATAAAAAATGTAAATTAATCAATTTATTAGAAGTCATCAGTTTAATATCGGTAATTTGTACCCAATGTATCATACATTTATCGGCTTTGTAACTCATGTGTATTTTATGTTTTGAGAAATCAAAAGTATCAATGTTAATAATGGAAATGAAAGAGGAGGAAGTCACTCTGTCATGTGCTATTTGTTCCTTCCTAATATTTGTTCCAAATGATAAAGTATTATAGAATATTTGTTCCACGGGAACAAATATTATGATAATTGTTCTTAACGGAACAATTGTTCCAAAACAAAGAAATATTATGACAATGTTTACAATATTTGTTCCAAAGGAACTTTTATAATGCGGAACAAATATACGTTAACAACTCTTTACAATGGCGAATGAATTTTTCTTACTCAAATGTGATATATATGTGTGTGAAATCCTCAACCCCCGTTCTTGCGGCCTTCTCATCTGTGCAGGTTTTCCTCCAGACTTATAGTATCTGTGCTTGCGCATGTTCCAGATAGTCTCTACAAATACATGGCAAAACCAAGCAATGGCAATGGAACGACGTTTTTATTGTTGATCTAAATCTTGAAGTCACCATGAAGTCTTCAACAATGAGCCTTCATCATACCTCATAGTAAGGTCAAGACGGCCCCTAGCACCGGTTTTTTTTATTGGAATTCATTGCTAAGGTTCGAACAATGTCACATTCATGTTCCTTTTAGCCAATGGATGAGAGATCGTCAACAAATATAAAAGAAACTGGCAAATCGCTCTTGCAATCACCGTCAACCCTTGCCCGACAAAAGCATTAGTGGATAGATACAACAGATATAAAATTTCAAAAATAACGGAAAAAATTATTTGACACAGCCAATAAAGAAGATAAAAACTGTATAAATCTTAGTAGTGAGCAAAAGTATATATATTAATGATATCAGAAAATTCAAAAAATTTAAATGCAGTTGTGCACGAACATGATCATGGGTACACCTTAACCCTTGCCCCAAAAAAGGTAATTTTCAATTTCTTTCGGAAATTCTTACCTGAAAAACTATATAAGAAATTAAAGGATAGATGTTGTAATGAATACAAATAAAACACGCATAAAAATGATCTAAATTATTTCAAAAGTCACCAATTCCATTCATTTTTTTCAATATTATATCCATATTTAATCCGAAAATGATCTTCAAAGAATATAACTGTTCATAACAGAAGTGTCCAAGATTCATGCTAAACTAGAATGTCATTTATTTCAAAATCTGTTTATCATTAACTTCCACATTCTACAGTATTTGGTTCCGTTTGAATGAATAGCACTTATAACAGTCAAATTTATGTACAATTCTCAACAGGGCAATTGTTTTGCCCAAAATATCAAAAACGATTTTCGTGGTGTCCAGTTCGTTATGAACATGAGAACTCTTCGTAAAATTGTGGTCGATAAACATTTTTCTCCCCCTAAAATATGTAATGGAACCTTCTAATACACATATAGTGATGACACTGTTGTCATAGCTGTGTCACACTAAGAAGTGTGGTGTCCACATAGGGAAATCTGTAGTTATAAACAGAAGGAATAAAGAAGGGCTGTTTAATTTCAATTTTCCAGCATTTAAACTAATAAAATACATGTTTTATAATATACTGGTGGCAGACTTATATATATCAAATCAAATAAATGTGGTTTAATGTGGTAAAAACTGCAATGAGCAGAAAAACTATTTTGTGTTCAGAAATGGAGGAAAATGGTGTCCCAAAGTTATGAACAAATAATTTTTTTTTTCAAATAACAAGAAAATAAAGCTTCTTGCAAAGCTAATGAATTAAAAAATAAATGTAAATATAAAAATATATTGATTTTGATGGAATACTGAGATAGATTTTCTAAAAAAAGGCTTGATAAAGGTTATTATGTATTTTCATAACCCTGAACCATATCCACAACAGGTTCCTATGTTGTGAACATTTTATTCAGTGTATATTTCAATAAGCAATAGATAACAAAAGAGAATTTATTCACAGGACTATATCATATTATGATATATTTTATTTTAAACACTACAATTCATTTTTTTCTTGCATTTTGTATCAAAACTAAGAAAAGTTATTGTTCACAACGGACACTTATGTCTTCTGTTATGAACGACAGTAATTTCATTTCTAATTCATCACTTTGGGCAATAAACAAATGAATAAAGCAATAATATTAACCAGAACTTACATTTGTTAAAAATAGTAACCCGTAATCATTTGAAATGTGTCATATATTATGCAATTTTGCAAAAATCTTCTGTTCATAACTAGTTATGAACGTTATTTTTTATGTAACTTATTTTAGTGAAGATGATCCATTACTTTGATCAGAGACATTTAAATACGGAGATTGGAAGGTTATCGTTAAACCCATGTAAATGCATTTTTTAGCAAACGGATACGAGATCCTACGAGATAAAACGAGACGCGTCATCCGCCATATTGTTTTTCTTTACGATATCGAAGCGGGACAGAAGTGTTTCGTTACAAATTTGAGAATTATACAGTTAAATTTTATGTTGTTTTATTCCGGCGAGTTTTAAAATCATATTCTTAGTTAGTTAGTACTAGAAAAGGATCAATTAACTCGTATGCCAACAATCCTTGAACACAAGGATTGTTAACAATCCTTGGATAAAAATTTTATCCAAGGATTCTATCCAAGGATTGTCCAAGGATTGTTCTAAATATTTCTATGAAATGCATTATAGTGAAGATTTAATACTTTATAAAATGTTAGAAATTGATTTTATTATTTTAGTTTTTAGCTTTTTGAAGTTATATTGAGAAATTGTGAAAAAAAAGAAAATTTAAGAATTGTTCTTAGCTTGGGGTGTGTTTTTATAGGTATTCTTTGAACGTTGTAACATGTAATTAATATTTAAAACTTGGCTTGGGTAAACATGTAGGTTTTAATAGGAAATATTTTTTTGTATCCATGTATGTTTACAACCATTGGACTAGTCCCAGCATCAACTAAGATTCTTTTTGAAATGTTTTGGTAGTCCTTAAAAGGGCTGTTTTGTATTACTGCTGTATATACATTGGGTACTGTTCTGCTATCTGCTGGCTTATATATATTGAATGCATCTTCTGTAGTTTTTCCCTATCGGTCCCATCACATTCTCTCATCAAGGTACATTTGAAGTGCACGCCTGATGGTACGCCTTTCATAACTTTGAATATATTTATTTTGTCCAGTAAGACTCAATGTTTTAAGTATGGATACCTGTCTGAGTCAACAAGTGTAGCAAATAAACTATGTTGACCTTTTTATTATTTTCTTACTTATCATTGTGAAAATAGAGAGAATGTATATGTATATAAAATATTAATATAACTGCAAATCAAGTATTTGTTGTTTCAGCAGCCACTGAGTGTATCTATATTTATAGGCCTTTCAACAACATGAATTGCAATTATAGTTATAAACTATCACACATAATAATTTACATAACAGGACCCAAGCTGTCATAATCCCTAACAATCACAAACAATGGTATCCATTCTGCTATAAATGACAAAAAAATATCAATATATGTATAAAATCATTTATTTTGTCTCACAAAATTACTTTTCAAAGATAAAAATGATTAATCATCAAATACATATTCAGTTACTGAAAACTACAAAAATTTTGAAAAAACAAACAATCCTTGGATAAAATTTTTATCCAAGGATTGTTAACAATCCTTGTGTTCAAGGATTGTTGGCATACAAGTTAATTGATCCCTAGAAAAAGTATAGCTGTGTTGAAATCGTGTCGTAGATCGCGCAAATAGCTTTTTCAAACATAGACGACAAATGGAGATTATTTTCTGATTTTTTGCAGCATAAAACTTTTTGCTGGACATGACTTTTGGTGTGTTGATACTTGTAAAATGTAGTAAAGGTATTGTCATTTCAGTAATCATCCTTCGTTTTTACGAATTTTTGTTATTTTTTTGTCAGTTAACCTGGATTCGAAGATGGTCTTTTTGAAATTCCTTTTCGTGGTATGTCAAAAGATGCATCACAAAAGTTTTTGTTGGAAATGTTTTTTTATGTATTGATACTTGTGAAATGTAGTAAAGGTATAGTATTTCGATAATCACCCTTCGTTCTTACATATTTTTGTGATTTTTTGTCAGTTAACTTCGATTCAAAGATGGTCTTTGAAATATTCATTTTCGTGTCCAAAGGCAATAGTTCCAACTGGTATGTCAAAGTTGCATCAAAAAACTTTTTGCTAAAAATGATTTTTTATGTATTGATACTTGTAAAGTGTAAAGGTATTGTCATTTCGATAATCACCCTTCATTTCTACATATTTTTGTGATTTTTGTCAGTTGACCTCGATTCAAAGATGGTCTTTGAAATATTCAATTTCGTGTCCAATAGTCCCAAATGGTATGTCAAAGTTGCATCAAAAAACTTTTTGCTGGAAGTGATTTTTTATGTGTTGATACTTGTAAGATGTAGTAAAGGTATTGTCATATCGGTAATTACTCTCCGTTTTTACATATTTTCGTGATTTTTTTGTCAGTTAACCTCGAAGTCGTGAGTCGAAGTCGAAGATGGTCTTCGAAATTCAGTTCGTATCCAAAGGTTGCAGCATAAAGCTTTGCTGGAAATAATTTTTTATGTTTTGATGCGTGTAAAATGTAGAAAAGATGTTGTCATTTCGCTATTCATCTTCATTTTTACATATTTTTGTAATTTTTGATGTTTACTTTGGCTATCGCGCCACTTTTTGTAATCCTTTTAATTCCCGTTAGTGGCCGCGATATGATATGAGACTTTGCGTAGTTTCTAATCTCTGTGTTTTATATGTCTCTGCTTTGATTTAAACTGTATAATTCTTATATTATTTGCATATTAGGAAATACGCTGATATGATTGGTTGAATTTACTTCCGGTAGCAATTTCTGAAGTCGTTTATTTTTCGATAGACGACGTTCAACTTTCCAAATTCATACGCCAAGACAATTACGTAGAACGAAAGCGTGTGTTTGGCATAATAAAAATAAGAATTTAATTTACAAATCATCAAATTAAAAGAATTATAAGGATTAAACACCATTTGAAAGGAATTTATTGGAGTATAAACGGGACCAAGTAACTCACAAACTTCGGACTTTTATTTGTTTGTGAGTGAATTAGTCCCGTTTATACTCCAATAAATTCATTTAAAATGGTGTTTAATCCTACAGTATGGTATTGTTTCCATCATTTTGTTTACATTTCATGTGATTAAAATTAGTAATCACTCTTGCATGGAAAATAATAAAATGTTTCTTTGACAGACTATCTGTTCATAACGGTGTCCAAAAAATTTGTGTTTCCAATCTCCGATTGCATCCAATGACATATTGAAATGCATAGCTTTGTTTTCAGATAGTTCCCCTAGATAGATAACAAACACATTTATGATAATGTGTTTACTCATTACCACCCTTTTTAGCCCAAAAAAGACACCAGTTATGAACAGATGAGAATATTTCACGGTTTTAAATTAAAATATAGAAAAAACCTGAATATCTCTAGCTCTGTAATTTTAGAAAATAAATCTTAGAATATTTAACTCAACAAATAGTCTGGAACTTTGATTTTTTAGTCATTTTGTAACACTTTGTGACCCATGATCATATTCGTGCACAGTTGGAAAATTTGTTCTTGATAATATGTAACTTTTTACTTTATATATGCTAAAATTATATTAAGAGCTATTTCATATAAGCAGATGTGTATTTTGAATGTATTTTTATCTACTTTTAAATCAAATATTTCTTTTCCTTTTCATGTATATGCTCATGTAGCCCTATGTTGGCCAGTGATTTGAAAAATAAAACATGTTCTGTGTTCTATGTTCTGTAGACAAACACGGGGCGCTCATCAAGTCGATTATGAGAAATCTTTGCCTTATAAAATAGTGAGATGTTGGCATTACAAACAGGTAGTAGGAAAAGCGTTTGGAACTTACCAAAAGAGAAAAAAATAAAACACCAAAATAAAAAAAGATGATATAGTGGTCCAATCTCCTCTAGATAACCTCTAAAGAATAAGTACACTATAACTAAAAGATATCAAAGGCATACATGTTTCGTGCGATGAATCTTTTACGGACTCCACACTATACTGAGGAGAAAAACATGCGACAAAGTTTCTACAAATGCATGGTTAACCCAAGCAATGGAACGTTTGATTGTTGTTCGTCATTGTTGAAGCCTATTCCAGTAAATCAGACAACATTACAATCATCTCCACTATTAACGTCATAACAAACAGCAATCAATTTCATCCATACATTTTAAATCAATTACGGGTGAAGAATTAAAAAAAAATGTCAATAAGTTAATCAGAGATTGAATAGGTGTCGCTTACTTTTAAAAATCTTGGACCGAAAGTAGAATTCATTCTGTCCAGTGATGATTCTTTCATACATCTGCCACATTGATTAAGCACTGTCGTATTTATAATGGACAAAGGAAGTGAAGTTAATCTGACAATGTGGTAGTCGAAGAAAATTTGAATGGTAGTTTGAAGTAAATTGGATTTTAAACTTTTGCACTCGCTGTGTTGTAGAGTCTACAATATCTTAAGCCATTTAATATGACGAGTCAGTGAGAGGTAGTGGCATTAATGATGATATTATAATTAGATGTTTTGAAGATAACAAAAACCGTAATAAAACTTTATTTTAAGAAAAGCCAATTTTAGGTTCGGTTCTCACTTACTTAGAAATACGGTTGTAACAACGGCAGTAGAATACCAAAGGAACAAGGGAAGCGAAGACTACAAAAATCGAAATCCAAAGACATGGCAAAAACGGCAACAGAGAAAAACAAAGACAAACCAAGGACGTGAGACAGCTACAAGCACGGAAATAAAAGACGACATTAGAAACTAAGGCACTCATAGTGTAAACTCCAATGAAAACCGGTAGTGACATCAGGTGCTCCGGAAGGGTAAGCATGTCCTGCTCCGCTAGCGGCACCCGTCACACTATCAGTGAGTCAATCCAGGGTTGTGTCAAAACCGGTTATGTCAAATCCGTGAAGACGTGAAATCTAGCTGAAAATTAACAAATTGGGGTAATAACAAAATTATCGAACAGAATTTTCAAGAGCCTAAGTCCATGAAACAAAAAGACAAATCAAGTTGAAAGTTTAAAGAAAAATTGTTGACCGTAATGGTCCAGACTTTACATAGGCATTTCAAAAGATATTTTGGGTTAAACCGGTATAATGGCGCGCCTAAAATCCCCTTCCATTGCGGTAGTGTCAGGTACATGTAGCAACTCAACAGCAAATGCTATTGAAAGGTCATAGACAGTGAAAAGAATTGATCATCACAGTTTTAAGTAATAAAAGAATCTTGAATCACAGTTCGGTCCGAAACAAAGAACATCAACAAAAAAAAAACAAAAAAAAAACAAACAAACAAACAACCAAACAAAAAACAAACCCCCCCCCCCAAAAAAAACAAAACAAAAAAGAAACAAAGAATACAAACAATGAATTAAAAAGGGAACTTAAATTGTATTTTTGAACAAACAGTAAGTTTATGAGTTTATAAAGCATGGAGTGTCACGATATAACATTTGAGATTTCTTTTTAGTGGAGTTCTGTATATACAAGTGTAGCGAATGTTTGTATCAAAAAGGGAGATAGGAGGATAAGTAGAATAGTACTTCCATTTCAAATATGCAGTAGAAACAAAAATCACTTTTACAAAAAAAAAAAAACATTTAGCCCAGTCCTTTAATTTCAGCTTCCGCTACATAGACGATAGACGATGTACTTTCTCTTAATAATCCTAAATTTAAGGAGTATTTACATCAGATCTATCCAAATGAGCTTGAAATTAAAGAAACAACTGAAACACCTACTTCAGCTTCGTACCTAGATCTTTTATTGTATATTGACAAAGATGGGCGTTTGAAATCTAAGCTATATGACAAGCGTGATGATTTTACCTTCCCCATTGTGAACTTTCCCTTTCTAAGCAGCAATATACCTACCTCTCCAGCCTATGGGGTGTACATTTCACAGGTGATTCGTTACTGTCGAGCATGTAGTTTGTACAGTGATTTTTTGAACAGAGCAAAAACACTGTCCCAAAAGCTGCTTAGTCAGGGATTTGTTCAACCTTTGTTAATTTCATCCCTCAAGAAATTCTATGGCCGTCACCATAGCATCATTGAAAGATATGACGTGTCAGTATCCCAAATGAAAGTAGACATTTTCAGCTAGATTCACGTCTTCCCGGATTTGACTACCGACTTTGACATTTTCCCGGATTGAATCACTCACAGTGTGACGGGAGCTGTTACCCTTCCGGGGCACCTGATGTCACTCTCAGTTTCACTGGAGTTCACACTGTGAGTGCCTTTGTTCTGAATGTTGCGATTTCTGTTTCTGTGCTTTGTGTCTGTCTTGCGTCGTTGTTTTTGTTTCTAGCGTCATTGTTTTCTGTGTTCTCGTTTTTGCCCTGTCTTTGGACTTCGATTTTTGTGAATTTCACTCCTTTGTTCCTTCGGTATTCTACTGCCATTGTTTTACATTTCACAGAAAGAGAAAAGGAATTAGATTATTGACATTATATTTTTGGACATCATATTAATTATTCTTTTTTTTATCATGTAATAAGTTATTTCCTGAAGATTGAATTGAATGTATAGTTGTAGTTTTAACTCATCTGATATGAAAATGAGCGCACGATAGAAACGTTAACCTCGTTCTTACATGCATTATCATATTTTTAGATTTTAAATATGTTCAAACTTTTATCATTTATTCACAGTCCATGGTAGCTGCGGAACCGTAGCTCTTATGGTCCTTGTGCTAATTTTCTGATAGTGAAGGACCTATAGAGCTACGGTTCCTCAGCTAAGTCCATGGTGGCTTATACAATTTTATTCATAAGCCATTTCAAAAGGTTTCGAAAACGTATGTCATTGTCATTCATCAGCCTTCGAAACACTGGCGCAATTTTCATTACAACAATTATTATACATCTATTCACAAATATGGTCATCCAAAATGTTTAAATATAGCGTTCAATTTTATGATATTCTCCGTTAATTTTAGAAGCCATCTTTTCAATGTGCATGATATCGTTTTCTGCTTTCGATAATTGTTCCTTTGAGAAAAACTTCAGAATGTTTACATTTTGTGTACTTGGTCTGTGTGCTAAGCCTTGGTAATTTTTTAACATACATCTGAAATCAGTCTCATTATATTTAACATCAAGAAATTTCATCAATTTCCTCATTTCACCAGAAAGATCTTTCTTTAAACTGTCATAAAACATTATATGTTTTGGTCCTTTAAAATCATTCATCCATTCTTCATTAAACCATCTCCAATGTGGTAACATCTTTTCCAGAAAGTTCTTGAAATTACCTTTAAAATACAATTTGAATTGTGTTGAACAACACATCTTAACACTGAACTAAATATGAATCAAAATGGGGGGGGGGAGTAAAAGTGCATAAATACGGAAAAGAAAGTGATGTCAATAGTAAACAATGAAAGGATATAGAGTAAATGTACATGAGACAAAAAGTCTACAAAACATCGTAGAACCATGCATTATTGTTGTTCTTCGTCCTGAAGTCACCAATCATTTATTATACTTGTCGATCATCCAGTTAACCAGTGCCTGTTTTATGTTTGTGAAAAGCCAAAGTTATATGTAACATAATCAATGAAACAAAGCACATCCGTGGTGATTCATGGTGACTTCAAGATGAATATTGTTCTATTGCTGGGTTTAACCATGAATTTTTTTAGATCAATGAAGAAAAGATAACAGGAAACACTTACATGAGCCTCTTATTTCATGTGCATCTTAAGTTCATGTTGATGTTCGCGTACGCTGTTCAGTTTGAAAATACTTATAATGAAGATTACAGATATTTTTTTTTTCTTCAAGAAACGATAATGGTTGCGGAAGTACTAAAGTTTTATAAATATTGCAGATTACCATTTCGAGAACCTATGTCTCTTCCATGCATTCAATATCCCATCGTTTTGATTTTGAAATAAAGTATGCATATAGGCAGACAGAGAACAAATAGCCAAGGGGTCTAAATAATGTAATATTTGCCAAAACAAATATAGGTTGCTGATCTGGTTTTAGTGATAAAAATGTTGCGGGAAACTGTACTCTTCATGAAAAATTGAGAAATACTAACACTAACCACCGAACATTCCGTAAAGTCTAAGCTGGACTAGTTGTGCTTTCTGGGTCTAGTTGAATGTAGCAATGTCATCGTTTTAATTTTTGTGCTTTTGCTCACTTTTGTGTACAAGTAAATGTTGGTAATGTCATTTTTTATTCTTATATATAATTCACATTCTGTTTCATTTCACAAGATAGACACAGGGAAATGAATGCAAAAGTTACACAAAGTCAGATTAATCCGACACCCTTTTGTTGTTTGTACCATGTTTTGTTTTTGTTGTTTTATTATTATTATTATTTGTTTACTACTTTTCGTATTGATATTCGACAATTTGTGTTGATTTTCACTGTGACATTGATGAATTAATTCAGATTTGGTTCTGTGTTATTTTTTTTACATGTCCATGGACCATTGATTTTTGTGATCATCACTTCCCTTGATCCTTCAGTATTCTATTGGCGTTGTTTCAACACAGCATAGTCTTCGTGGAATGAAACTCTAGAAATCGTAATCTATACAAGACTGATGACTGGTCTTATGTATCATTGTGAACTCGTTCATTTGTCACAGCAATTCAAGATTCTTCCCATGTCGAGGCATCGGTATTATTCTTATCAAGTATTTTTGAAACTGTGTATTGCAACAGCAGTTTTGAGGTAAGCATGTCAGTATATCAGAAATTTTCTTTTTTATGTTAGGCATTTGGATAGACAGACTCGAAGTCACTTTTTGTTGGTCCACTGCCATGAAAAAATAACAGAATTTGTGTCGGACTTCATACTTATCAGGAAGAACCTCTTTTGAGTCAGGTATGATTTTAACAGCAAATAGCTTCAAACTAACCCTTTTCAATAACTCTAATGTGAGTTCGGATTCTACAAAAAATGTCGTCTGGTCATAAAAAAATTCTTTGAAAAAAAAATGAGAATTGTCAGTGTACTATTTTTCTATACCAGGCTGGTTGTATATGGTAGAAGGGAAGATAAGTTAAAAAGCATACCAAATGAAAATATCTTTCCTTTCACCGTATGCAACTAAATTGGAGATCATTCTCATTGTTGTGCAATATGCCCGTGGCTATATATTTTCCTTATCTTGTTATAATCTTGTATTTTTTTACCATTCGTCTTTTTCCTCATTATGAACCGACCCATAATCTTATTCAAAGTAACAATGATAATTGAACAAAACTTTACTTTCATATGCTTTTTCAGGAGCCACTCCATTGGGGTTGCCAGTAAAGTCAAAGTTAAAATGAGATCCAAATGACTTAAGCGGACTTCTAATCATCAAAATGGCCTTTTTGTACATATGTTTGTCGTACCAGTTGTGTGTTTTTATTACAATTGTAGAATCATCTGTCACACACTCTCCTATAAAGAAATCCTGTAATTCAGCATCGCAGTAAACAGAGCCAGTTGCTAAACCTGTAATATAAATCGTTACCGATTCAACTTCGATTTAAGTGCACTTGGTAAAAAGTGAGTGACTGCATGCAACTATCCTTTGATTTGAGGTTATCTTATTTTTTGACAAGCTAATTGATTTTAAATTTCATAAATCTCTCAAGGAAAACAAATACTCTATTTCAATACCTAAATACAAAAATGCACAGGTTATAAGAGAAAAAACCGTAATAAAATGTAAATTGAAAAATATCTTTGAACCAAATATATAAAATAATCTTTACAAATCTCGATACCTGTAACTTGTTGAACAAGGTCACGTAACCATGTATTTCCAGATCCTGGGTAGCTAGCTAATGCAGTTTTAACCATTGGTTTGTCACTAAATCTCACATTTTTTCTCCTACAATTTGGTGCATACTTTCCACCGGGTCTGAAGAAAGAAGATGATATTTATAATTGTTTACTGAAGCGCGAACTTCTGTAAGGTTTAAATTCAGTTTCCAGTTTTCAGCACGTTTAGGAAATTTCGTAGATATCAAGCTTTCTTTGACCGGTTTATGTTATCAATATGGAAAGTAGAAATTCCAATTCCAATGGGTTCCACCCGTTTTGTCTTTTTGTCTCATGGACTTTGGCTTTTGATGTTTCTGTTCGGTAGTTTTGTTATTACCTCCCCATTTTCTGATTGTACAATTGGTTTTCCTGACATTTAACTACAACCTCGATTGGTTGCTGTGAAATTCCGTATTGTGATAGTGTTCAGATAGACTGTGAGAGCTAGATTGATTGTTTCCGATGTTCTCTTTATCCATGGATCTTTCGTTTTTAGACAGACGTTTCTGTTCTCACTTACTTTACTTCACTAGCAATCAGTTTGACATTTGCTGTTGTGTTATTTTTATTCCCAATTATTCCGATACCTACAACTAACTGAAGATTTGTTGATGTATAATGACTATCATCTGTATGCCGAAACATGTTGGTAAAGTCACGTTTTTCCTCACTCGTTCAATAGCAAATTGCAAAATCATTTACACTTACGGGGTTGGAAAGACGAACTGAACACATACTTGAATTGGAAAGGTCGGACGCAAGAGACCAGTTTAAAGAATGAATTTTATCAGATGATATTTTATAATGTTTTGAAGGGGGAAATTGTTGTTGCAAAACTTATTATCCTTTCATCATGTGGCCAGAAATGTGTCGATTTGGGGTCCTTTAGGTTTTGGATTTGTAAAGCAAGCTTCACATATGGAATCACAATAGAGCAAACTCAAGTAAAAGAATAGATCTTACCTTGATTTATCTTCATTTAGGAACGGATTTCTGTCTTTGCTAATCGATTTGTCCTCCATGCTAAAAAATATTAAAAATTGTAAAATGTTTGAAGTATTATGGGGTTGTTTCACTTCTAACTGTATAAAAAATATCATTCTTCTTCTAAATATCAAGGTTATCTCCGTTACAACCCTATAAATCAGGTTTTCACATAGACCATTAAAACAGGGGAATGTGGAAAAATTTGAAGCTCTTTCCGAACTTTGATTCAGAAGAATCTTTTTTTTTTCACTTAGTACTCGGGTAATCATTTCGTTTCATTATATACGACATTTCAATAACAGTTGCTGTTGGAGTACCGGGATGGAAGGGGATGTTTAGCGCGCCCTAAAAACTTTTTAACCCATCGTTTCTTTTGAAATGCCTGAACCAAGTCAGTACCATCACAGTTAACAATTTGCTGTTGGTTTTGCAGCTTCTTTAATTTTTTTGTCCCTTTGGATCTCGGCTTCTGACAATTTTGTTCGATTATTTTGTTATTAATCTATTCTAACTATCCTACTTACTTCAGAGCAAATAGAAAAGACTTTGAAGAACGAAAGGACTTGGTTCGGTATGACACGTTTTTGGCCCCAGAAATTGAGGAATTTTCAAATATTGATATAACATACCCTAATTCATCATAAGAAAAGTACAAATGTTACTTTTTAAAACTTCTGGTATATTTTTACATTTGAGCACGCATGCGCTAATTGCTGACGTCACAAACACGAGCTTAATTCCAAAAATATTGAAAATTACACTATTTCGGTGAAATTTTATATGGTTTTCGTCAAAATTAGTATTGGCCACATTCGTGTTTAATCAAAATATACGCAACATATTAAAAAAGTATAGTTTAAACACGGATGCAGCCACTATTAACGGAGCCAAGGATTTGTATAGTATATAAATCCTAGACGCAGCCAAAAACCGGGTAAAATACTGCGATTTTTGACAAATTTGTTAAAATTCATGATTTTAGGCTGAGTTTGAGCAGCTGCAGTATTCTAATAAGTTATGTTTTGACAACAAATCAACTGAATCAATAAAATATGACACTATACTTTGTAAAAGGAGTGATATATCTGAGCTCACGTGTTGTTAAATTTTGTGACCAAAAATCGGCCATACCGAACCTACTCATTTAATATGTATTAAAGCTAATGCAGAACAGCTGAACATAAATCCAAATTACGACTAAGAACAGAGCCTTGTAAGAAGGGATACCTTAGTTTTAAGCAAATATATTTTTTTAATTAGATATAGTGTTTGTTTTGTCAATGTCCTTGGATTGTTCGTTTTAGACTTACGTTTCGGTTCTCACTTACTTTTACCCCTTATGGAACGAGAGGTTTAGCGTGCCCTAAAACTGTTTAACCCACCATTTCTTTTGAAATGCCCGAACCAACTCAAGACCACCTTCTTTGAATTTGTTGTTCTTTGGATCTCGGCTTTTGTGGATTCTGTTCGGCTATTCGGTTCTCATATGAAAATTATTTTTATGTTCGAGTCAGCACCGATGAGTATCTTCGGGGACCCGTTTGATTTCCATAGACCCACCATAAAAAAATCAAAGCTCCGATGGAGCTGAATCTCGAAGCCCTGAAAATCTACACGTGGCAAAACTTCGTAGTCATCCAAAGAACTGCTACATACGTCTGCATGTATTAAGCTATTCCGTAATATTCGGATTGTGTGATTTCGCATGTTGATTTCATTGCTATAAATATATGCAGTACACTGTCACAGGTAAACAAATGTTATTTTCATCTCACAAATTACTGCGCGACAAGTTCGTTGATCCGAGACGCAATATAAAAAAACGAGTAATTTGATAAACATGCATATTATTAAAACAACACTACATTCAACTCAAGAAAACAACAGCGGTAGAATACCGAAGGAACAAAGCACAAGATTACACAAATCAAAGTCCAGAGACAAGGCAAAAGCAAGAACACCAAAAGACGGAAGACCAAAGACACCACATGCCCACAAAACACATGAACGTTACATATACAACACAAACAACTGAAGCACTAACAGTGTGAACTCTCAATAAACAAGAGTGACATCAGGTGCCCCGGGAGGGTAAGCATGTCCTGCTCTGTGCACAGCACCCGTCACACTGTCAGTTGGTCAATCCAGGGTAAAGTCGAAACCGGTAATGAAGAAATATAACTTAAATACTAAATGTATACGATTTTGAAAGAAAACTTGCGCACTATATTTTATCGGAAGCACGAAGATCATCTTTTAGAGCTGTTAATAGGCTTGAAGCCTCATGCGGGCCACGTGATTTTTTCTTGCCATATCAATATCTCTCCATCCATTTCATGGCTTCGAGATAATTAATTAAAAATCCAAATTTAATTTTTTCACATTTTTCTCTTCATATATCTTTTGAATGCACTCATACGAACTCTGACTATTAGTTTCAGAATTTTTTCTCCCATAATTAAAAAGATGCCCGTTAGCTGCCTATGTTAATTTATTTTTCTATACATGATTTTCACAGAGGGAGTTAATGTAGAAGAACCAATGACCCTTCCCGTGTAAACAAAAATAAAAACATGTGGTATTTATGTAAATTTCAAAGAACATGTGACTAGCCATTTAAATATTATACATTTCTCAATAGGTAAACAATGAATAGATATAAAATCTATATTTAGACTTGTCACAGATTACTGACAGTGGAAATTAAAATCAAAAGTAGTTCAATAATGAAAGATTCAAACTTTTAGTATATATTTATGTAAACTTGTCTTTAATTATCAGATGAAACCCTTGAATTTTAATACATTTCTTAGTTTCCACTGAATGTCGAATTGTCCTTTCACTATTACTTTTATATTAAAACAACCACAAGGGAAAGAGAAATAAATATGTGCACTAAATAAAACAATTTCAGCCAAGTACATTCAATATTCATTTATTTAATCACTATTTCTGAAATGTTTTGAAATGTATTTACTTGAAAAATCTACTTAGTATTTATGTATAAGGCACTAGCTTATACCTATGGAAATTTTATGTAAAATCCCTAGCCATAACGGCTTGTTGGTTCTTCACCACACTTCGTTTGCATATAGCTGTTTCATCTATGCATACAAAGCTACCATTCGTTGCAAGTTTTATGAACAAAAGAATGAGTTATTTATGATAATCAATATAAAAAAAACGGCAAATCAGTCGAACAGACCGCATTTCTATCCCAGAAAACATCCAACTACCACAATATTTTCAAGATTTTTTCTGCAAAATCAACAAATTTGTTGATACAAGCATTAAATGTTGGTAGCTTTGCATGGGCAATTATCTCAATAATTTACAGATGAATTTTTGGAATAAAGCAACAAGCCGTTTAGGCTGGGGGATTTACATAAAATTTCCATAGGTTTAACATTGGACTGAAAAAGGGGCCTTTAACCTTAATACTTTGAAAAAAGCATGAAAATCAAGCCCAACTCATGCTCAAGTTAAGATGCTCTGACTCTAGTTTATTTTTCTCAACAATACTTTATGTCCATTTGAAAAATATATGAAAAAATTAAACACAACATGCTAAAAGTTCAATCTTTGAATTACTATTGATTTTAATTTCCACTGTCAGTAATCTGTGACAAGTCTAAATATAGATTTCATACTGAAATGGACATCTCTATTCATTGTTTACCTATTGAAACATGTATAATATTTAAATGGCTACTCACATGTATTTTGAAATTTACATAAATGCCACATGTTTTTATTTTTGTTTACACAGGAAGGGCCATTTGTTCTTGTACATTAACTCCCGCTGTCAAAATCAATAAATTAATAAATAAATTAACAGCATCTTTTTAATTATGGGAGGAAAAATTCTGAAACTAATAGTCAGAGTTCGTATGAGTGCATTCAAAAGATATATGAAGAGAGCAATGTGAAAAAATTAAATTTGGATTTTTAATTAATCTTTTATGGTGGGTCTATAGAAATCAAACTGACAAATAGACCAACAGGCATCAACTCATAAATAACTAAATACCGAAGTTACTATAAATTTCATTTCTAAAGATGGCCATTTCGACCATCGATGCTCCTTCAGTGAAGATTCAATCACGTGAAATTTACAAGATGTATGAAAGCTGATGGAGAACAAACCGATAGTATCTAAATAGAAAGGAAAATCTACTAACGACGGAGCTATACACAAGTGAGATACCCCTTGTTTTCGTACAAATCTTCAAAAACTTAGTTATTTCAATCAAATAATTCACACTTAAACCGTGAAATAAAAAAGATAACAGGAAACACCTACAACGGCCGAAAAACATAGCAACATGCCACAAAGTAAATAGGAACTGCACAAGAAAAAAATCCACAATAAAAATACAAAAGACAAACATAAACAACATGTATATTTTTTAACCAACATACTGCCATGTCTGGACAAAGCTTGATTATACGATTGTTTTCAGAATAAAGGTTTTAATTTATAGATGGCGGTGAATGATTGAGTTTTCTTAGTTAAATAATTCTCATTGTCACCGGTGAAAATAAAGGATTTCTAGTCACCGGAGGAACTGACGTCACAATATTTCGTCAACGTCACTGTCAAGTAAACAACTGGCGCATTGAAATGAAAAAAAAATATGCGCATCTTAAATATCCGTTTTTGAGTAGAAAATCTATATATTAAAAAGCATAACTAATCGCCCTTCATGAAGGAAAGATAACGGAAAATGTATTAATGTATTGATTTTTTTCGTATAAAAGTAGAGCTTTTTCCGGAGTGAACACTGTTCAAAAGTCTCGTATCCCTAAATCATTTAGGTAATGATCTGGAATTTCTGTAATTAATGAGTATGTCCTCACCTTGCATCTTAAATTTGAATTTCACTCTTTCCATCCATTCGACTTAAAAAAAACCGTTGCTGTGACAACCATTATTCGGTTCCACAAGTTTAAAACGTGCTATTCACTGTTTTGAAGGTTCTTACTCTCACGTGACGAGCTGCTACGTGTATACTCATTAGATGTGCTTGATTGCCTAAGATGAATCAATACTCAGGGTTTGGTTTGTTATTCTTTTCAAAGTACAACAATCTGAGATAGCAACAATTGTCATCGATGCTCTTTAATTTGCTTCTTCACATTAATTTTAGATTGATAAGGGCTAGAAAAGGAAAACTGTTTTCCACTTTTAAGGCGGAAAATTGCTTACCCGATGGCGATGCAGTGTCTCAAATATATCAATTATAGGAAAACTCGATCATCGAGCGAAAAACTAACATTCCGGATTTTTAATCGTATTCGATTCGAAATTGATTTGAAAATGCCTTTTGGGGTTGAATGCAAAATACACTATATAAAGAAAATTGAAAATGCTAATTAAAAGAATATTTACAAAACCAACTGTGAATTGTGTCTTTTGTTGACTAGTATATGACCAGTTGATGTCTTTTATTTAATTTTATACATACATAGTAGACAAGTTTTGATACCTAAGCAGTAAGTATGCTGCGATGAAAACTAGTGACACATAGAGTAGGCCTTTCAGATTTTTCATTCCATTTCTGCTTATTGGTACCATTTTGTCAGACCTAAAACGAAAAGTATATAACACCTTTTTTTAATCTGAAGTCGCAACGCCGTACATTTAAAGGTATTCAAGCTTGATACAAATGAATGCAAAATTTCATAATTTAATATATTCATAAATTTTAATATTCCTGATAAAATTATAACAGATTTAACCCTGAATATCTTTTGAAGAGGAAACGTCACTTTTACACTGAAAAGTTTCAAGTTCCAACTCTTACTAAGTGAGTACACAAAACAGCAACTTTTTCTGGAATTATGTGCAATTAAAACGCCATCGCAACTTGGATAGTTTGGGTGACCTTGGTCTGTTTGATTGATGTGGACATTAACTGTTTTGTACAAAAAAGTCCCAATATAAAAAACCACTTAAAGTTAAATTGGTAATGTGGATCATTACATTTCTTGTTTTATACCAAGCAGTTTTCTTTGGAATCAGAAGTCTCATATTTCTGAAATAAAAAAAAAACGATTGTTTGCCAAAGTTTTTTTTTCAAACAGGACACAAACACAACATTTTAACATAGGAAATTAACACAGGCCAGCACTATTTATATGCATTCATGTTCTTTAAATCTTGAAATTCAACAGCTAAGTTTAGTCGTGACGATTTCATAGTGCCCGTTTAATCTGAATGAAAAAAAAATGAAATGAAGATAACTGAAATAAAACACGATACTCACCGCTTCCCGCTTGTATCACTGTACATCAGACCTGTTGTGTCTTTGTTAGTATCAATTGGTTCGCGTATAAACGATTCTCGAGCTGTATTTAAATTCAACTGTAGACTGCTGTCCACAAAACCATCTATAGACAGTGTTCTATCGCCAATTTGAAATGTTTGGGTTTTTTTGCATTAAACTCCTGTTCAAACTTCTGTTACTAAAGAAGAGCAATATAACAGGTAAAATTACCTGCACAAATGAAGTAATTGTAAAAGCAGATTGAAACTTCAGCTAAACTGACATAAAACAAATGTACATTAAGTTACAAAATAAAAGAAAAAGACATGCAAGGGACCACCTTCTTTGAATTGAATACCACTCTTACATCTGTTGCCATAATATATATATATGCAATATTAATTATTGATTCTCTCTATACTGACGAGATATAAATCGTCGAGCTGGCAGTAACATTTACGCCCTTTGTTATAATTTTAATACTTTGATGTTTGAGACATATTTTACTTTGGCCAGCTCGAAATTAATTTGGGTAATTTATTCTAAAGTTTTCAATGTTTAAAGTGAAACTGACTTTATTTTATTTTTTTGAGATCAATGCTATTTCTCCAAATGTTTCATGCATTTATTTGTGTCTTATTTTTAGCTTGCTATAAAATGTAAATGTACATATTTTTTATATTGTAAAGCGCCTTTGAACATTGTTATTTATAATAAAGGCGCTATATAAATGTGGTATATAATAACAGTAATAATATTAATTTTAAAAAATCAAAAAATCAGCGTTTTATGGTTATTAAAAAGTCGAGATTCTCCATACTTTTAAGCAAGACTTTCAAATTTTCTAAATAAAAGCGGCTTTCGAAAGTTTATCATACTATAGGGAAACGGGATAGAGAAAGCAGAGGTTTGGGTACCCATATACCGGTTTAGCCCTACCGCTGGCTTGTCCTAGTGACCAAGTCAGGCTATCCCGAGTCCTATTATTGTTTATCTTTATGTCTTTCATTTGTGTTTTTTTTAGTGCAGTTTCCGTATGATTTGTGGCAAATGATTGTAATTTTTGGCCTTTTAAAGAGTTTGCCAGAGCAGGTAAAATTATATTATTTATGTTTGTCTCTAGTCAGTAATGCTTTTTTTCTAGTCCGGTTCCCCCGTGGGGATTTTGGCAAGTGATTAAAATTTTCGGCCATTATAGGTAATTACTATTATCTTGATTTTATAATTGACTGTTTTTTTTTTATTTAATCGTAAGATATCGACGATATCTAAGTAATTATCTTGATCAATTTTTTGCACATGATTTCGAATTTGTTACAAGATGCAGAGTTGTTCATATTAAATTCGTCGTCGCGAGTAAAATATGAAAAGAGGACTAAAAATTAATGATGTGTGAAATCGAGAATGAACGTTAAGTGTTAGAGCCGGAAATATAAATGTCTGGAAAATCTCGATCATGGCATTCATAAGGCCTCCCTTTAAAGCTGTGTTTGAAATCTTTCCCAAGTTGTAAAAAGTTTGTTCGTGATCTTGAACCCTACTTTATTTAATACCTTTCAATATGTTACTTAGGTTTCTGTATATGGCCATTTCGACAACTTATGTCTCCTCAGTGCAGATCAAATCAAGGCATTTGGAAATCCATATCTGTGTAATACATGTATTGGCTTGTTGATACAGCTTTTTATTGAGTTCTACAGTAAATAAGTATAAAATAAATTTAGTTGCAACTTGCCAAGAAAAACAATCATTATAATCTACACGTATTAATGTATTGGAAGAAGGCATTCAAACTAAAATTTCAAATACTTTGGATTTTTTCTTTGGCACATCAAATAATCATTTTATTAAATGTCTTAATTTATGGAACCTAAATGAACAAGTTTTGGGCCCAATAAAACTAGTTTAACCCCGCCGCAGCAGGTTTGCACCTTCCTAAGTCAGGAAATTTAATAAGCCTTTGTATGTCTTGTCTATTTTCTAGTTAAGTTTACTTTATGTCTATTATAGGAGTCTAGGGTGATGTTTATTTCGCTAAACTTGATTACTATTTATTTAGGGACCGACTCCGACCTGCCGTTGGGTGTGGGGTTTCCTCACCGTTCGTTGAAGATCTTATGGTGGCTTTGAGTTGTTATTACTCCCCTTTGGGTCGTTGTCTCATTGACACATTTCCGGTTTCCCTTCTTTTTTCTAAGTATTAAACAAAAATGGCGGAATAATTCCACTGAGACACCTTAACGCTTTAAAATTTGCAGATTTGGTGTATTTCAAATTCCATGACTCCGAAACATGTAAATTGGCGAAAAATTGAACTTCACAGAACGGAAACTAATGCCAATAACTCCTGACGATGAAACCGACCAACTTGAAAGGTTTTTATAGTAATTGTCATATTCACAATATTTCAAAACTTTATTCAAGTTTGTTGTAATTTGATATACCTACAGGTATATTAGCTACATAGTTTCAAAAAAATGAACGACACATAACGTGTTGTAATGCTTTCTACTGAAAAATCCTGCAGATACTTCACTTTTTTTCTCAAATAAGATAGACGTTAAACGTAGGCTGGTGTGACTTACAGTTTCTGACAATGAGAAGTTTATTCAAAGGCCTCATTTCACTGGAAATCGTTGCATTTTTTAGTATGTCATGATTATATCGCTTGCACCTAGTGCAGGATCGACACATAGGGATCATTATCCGTCGTCTTGCGTTTGTCCGTCTGTTTGTCTGTCTGTCTGCCTGTCTGTATGGCTAAAGAATTTTTAGCATTATCCACAGCTCTTCCTAAACTGCTCGGTATTTTCCAACCAAACTTGCTTTTCTTAAATTTTGATTTTTTTTTCAGTCAGATTTTCTAGCTTGGAGTCTTAGGGTATTCCCCCATTATCTGCAACTCGGTACTTTCCATCACCAAGGGGTCATTTGGCCATAGCTAGGATGAACGTTTTCCTTCACCTAATAACAATTAACAAACTAAAGACTGCACGTAACATAGCAAAAGTACTAACCGTGAATGTATGCAAGAACGTTATAAGGAAGCGTTCAATTTCACATCGAAAGCAGTAAGCATAAGAAAAGAAATCTCTTCAGAAGAATTAACACGGCTATAGTGTTTCACTCAAAAAACAATTTAATTTTTTGAATTCTTGCTATCAGAGACATATAATGATATGTCTCTGCTAATACAGAGTACGTTGATCTAAATTTATCAATGAAGTGTACTCCTACAACAGGAAAACATTATTAAATTAAGATATAAAGGAAACCAATCACTTCATATACAGGAAATCATAATTCAAGAAACCTCTTGAATTTTCAAACGGATGTAAGTAACAAAATATATATTTG